>PVKH010021730.1:0-14257 GCA_004027955.1 Chaetophractus vellerosus | reverse complement strand
CATATTTGATTATTATCCTGGGTGAGTGGATATAGTAGTGGACGACAGTGAATATCACTTCAAAATAAATACAAAAATGACCATAAAAATGGAAGTAATCTCATCATTTTACTGTGAGGGCAGCAGATTGTCTTAGAGGCCACATTGCTAGACAGATGATGAGTATGGGGTGTGATGAGGTAAGGGACTTCTGGTCAAGGGACTTTCCAAGAAAGCAGAACACTTTGCTATGGCAGAAAACAGCTAAAGTAAAAGACAAGAAAAAGCACTTCTATGGTTTAGCAGTTCTATAACAGATGACATTGGCTTTCCAATTTATTTGTTATAAAAAAGTCCCAAGTTCAGTCATCTGTTTGTTTACAAGATTCGAAGGTATCCTTCGGCCCACAAACTACCAAAAGTTTCATGACAAATAAGAAGTTCTTCCAGGCTGGAGAAAGGCTGAAAAAGGGAAGTGAGGTAGACATTTTGATAGGTTATCGTTTTACAGCAGCTGGGGAAACATCACCTCCAGACAAGGCACAGCCGCCTGTTGCTCTAGGAATTCCATCCGGAGATCATGTGAAAATAGCTACACTCCCCCAAATAAAACTGACAGCCATTTCTTTGCAAAAATAGCATATATTAAAATTATGGTCTTAACCCCTAAAGTTTTCACCTCCACAAATAGACTTGGTTATGTATACAAAGGTTCTAAAGGATATTAACCATTTGATTGAGTGGCCTTTTAACCCTTACATTTTTTGTATTCTGATGTCCAATTTGGAGTGGCACTATTTTTTATTTCACAGAGTCTGAGAGATTATTTTGCTTGCTTAGAGAAGAATTTAGAAAAAAAAAACTTATATGGGTGAATGGTTGAATTTTTTACCAAGATAATAACATTTCAATAAACAGGTGTGTTGAGATTAATCCTATTTTAACTGTGAGCTACCTGGACTGTTTGAGGAATTTGCCTCACATTCCACACACGATGAGTTTAGACTCACACTAACCCTTCTAAGACGGTTTCAAGGCTCATCCAGAGCAGGTTACATTGTTCTTAAGAGAATGGAATAAAAGACCTGCTGTGCTCAATGAAGTTTGTGAATTTAAGGGACTTTGGAAATCTTCGCTTAAATATAGACTCAACTACACATCATATTTAGCTAAAAGAATGAAAAGAGAGGTGTTTTTGACAAATGTATCTAGACAAAACTCTCTATTGCAGGATATTAGAGGTCTCTATACTGTGTTTTCGACTCACATGAGAAATTTTCATTGGAATTGAGTCCTGTTAAAAGTCTCCTTCTTTGCAATGTCCACAGTTTCATTTACAGAGACAAACTCCTTGTCTGGTTCCCTCATCCCTTCTCTCCTTGGAGAGCTGAAGTATTTGGGGCCTGAGCTTTTGAGAAAACACAAAGAGTCCAAGACTGACAGCGGCAGCTGGAGGTGCTCAGGCATCTCTATGGGGAATCCTTTGAAGTAGGTGCTGTGAGCTGAAACCAAACTGCTGTGGCTTGAAGTTACCAAGGATTTTTTTTTTTTTTTTTTTAAGGCAAAGTCTTTTAATTCTCCTCACAGCCCATTGAATCTGGCCTGAGGATAATACAAAGAATTTTGTTTTCAAAACACCCAGACTCCTTTCCTTCAGCCACAAATCCACTTACTTGAAAGGAGCCATATTTGAGGCCAGAGTGCCTGAGGCCAAAACTAATTCTACAAGTTTCAGCAAAATACTAATAATCTTAAGTTTTCCCTACCCCTGTGCCTTCAGAGTTTATCTCATTCATATCAAGTGCATAAAAATGAAAACCTACATTAAAACACTCTTTAGAAAGCTCAGCCTTCTCATTTCTTATGAGCACTTATTGAATGGTACTCAGCAACGTATTTAGAAGCATGGCTCTGGACAAAGAGAGTAATGAAGGAAAGAACTATGAATACCTGTCATTTCTTTAGGACAGGAATCATATGTGATCTATTTTTGTATCTCTGTCATCTAAGCACGTTATCTGACACACAGTCAATGCTTAATTAATGTTTGTGGAGTGGAATGAAGGATGAATAGTTTACGTGATACATGAGCTTGCCTTAACCAAGGCAGAAACTAGAAGTGGTTTAAACAGTAAGGATTTGTAAATTTCAATATAAGAAATTAATCTCGGAATAAAACTTCCTAATAGTGTTTGGCATAGTAGTAGACGTTTGATATATTCTGTTTAAAGATATGACTGAAATGTTGACATACGTTTAGAGACTTATTTTTAAGATCCCATAGAAATTCAAATTGTTGACTCTTGAGTAAATAAAATCATTAACCAAAATTAAAAGGATTTATAATGTCTAACTGGTACCCAAAATATTACAACTGATAAAAAAAAATCTTGCGTTTACTTAATCTTTAATGGGTGTTGGAACACAGAAGTTTACTTTTAAAGGTCATTTTAAAGAATTTTACTTCTTGCATTTTGAATCAGTTATTTTATTTTATTACTCTAGCACTGTTCAACAAGAATGTGGAACTTAATCATGGTAACTTCCTTTTTCATTTACAGTCCTTTCCTTTCTCAAGAAATTAACAGTCTCTAAAAGTGAATGAATTTGATCAATTTTATTAACACAAGTTGCACTTACGTAATTGACAAATGAGTGCATAGTTGGAATTCAAATGCTTACTGTTTTCAAATTCTTAGATGTTGTTATACAAAACTTTTCTGATATACAAATGCTTCCACAATAAACAATTCACACTTCCCTCTTTAAAACAAAGAGAAACAAACATAAAAACTATTATAGCAATACCAACTGGCGTTCACTTTAACTTCAATATTTTATTTCATATTGTATTTAAATTTTGCCCAGGGCACCTCTCTCTTATGGAGGCACTTACTCTCAGGGTCAGGCAAGTTCAAGTTGAGTGCCTGAGAATTAGTGTCTCCTTAACTTTTGTGCCCTATGTACTTCCTTTGCCTCAGAATACTCTTGGCCCTATTGTGACTTGCTTCTTTCACTTAGCATAATCATTTAGAGATTTATCCATGTTGTTAAAAAATCAGTAGTTCATTCATTTTTATTGCTGAGTAGAATTCCATTGCAGGGATATACCATAATTTGATTATCTGTTCACCTGTTGATATACATTGGGTTGTTTCCAGATTTTATCTACTACAAAGAAAATCGTTACATATAAGTATTTTTGTGGGTGAATGTCTTCATTTCTCTTCGTTAAATACCTAAGAGTGGAATGGTTGGGTCATATGATAGGTATATATTTAACTTTCTAAGAAACTGCCAAAGTCTTTTCCAAAGTTATTTTTCCATTTTGCTTCCTACCAGCAGTGTAAGAGCATTGTAGCTCCTTTACATCCTCACCAGCACTTTGTATGGTTAGTCCTTTTAGCTATAGTCATCCAATAAGTATAGAGTGGCACCTTGTGGAGGTTTTAATTTGAATTTTTCTAATTATTAAAGATGTTGAGAATATTCCCTATGTTTGTTTGCTACTTTATTGTCATTTACTTTGAGGTGTCTCTTCAAAATTTTGCCCATATTTCAGATCCCTAGTTTGTTTTTCTTAGTATTATATTAGGAGAGTCCTTTATATGTTCTGGATATAAGTCCTTAACAGATATATGGTTTACAAATATTTCCCACAGTCTGTGGTTTGTCTTTTTAATACTTTAATAATTCCTTTTGAAGAATAGAAGTGTTTGATTTCATTAAAGTCCAATTTATCAATTTGTTCCTTTCTTGCTCATAATCTTTCAAATGATATAATACCACTTTCCTGTAATTTCAAAGCCTTTCAACAGAATACTTCCATTTTTCCCATTCCAACTCTTGTGCTATTATTGCATATTTTTGTCTATGTGCTGTCAGTCACACAGTGCATCATTATTTTCTGTGTTAAATAGTTGATCACCTTTTGAAAGATTTAAAGAAGATGTCTGCTATATTTAGCAATATAGTTACTATTTCCAGTGCTCTCTCTCCATTCCTTTGTGTAGATCCACTTTTCTATCTCATATTATTTTTCATAGTTCCTTAAAATATTCCTTGTAGGGTGAGTCTACTAGTGATGAATTCTTTCAAGTTTTTGTAATATCTTTAAGAGTTTTCATTTTGAAAGATATTTTCTCTGGGAATAGAATTCTAGGATGACCCCTTAAATATATGTCCCAGAGAATTAAATCTTCAGTCTGTTCATAAGCAAGCTGAGCCCTGAACCTCGGCAGAGCTGCAGCCAGCACCTATTCTCCAGTTCACTGGACTTGCCCAGGACATCCAACAAAAGGATGATGATGGACAACACTCACCGCCCCTCCCTCCCCCCAAAAACAGTGAGTATCTACAATTGCAAGCAAGACAGTTCCATCCATCTGCCCCATGAGATATAAGCCCCCTCTCAATCAGAAGTAGAGTGGTCATCTCCATCCCAAAATCCTCAAGATTGAGGAATGAACACACATAAGGGGGGAATGCAACTATGGACTTAAGTACACTTAAGATTATTCTAGCAATAGAAAAACTTGTATCATTGGTATGAAGGCAGTGGCCACCAGAGGTTCTGGGGGAAAGAGAGGGAAGAATAGGTGTAACACGGGTTACTATGGGGACGTTGAAATTGTTCTGCATGGCATTGCAATGATGGATATGAGCCATTTTAGATTTTGTCAAAACCTATAAAATTGTGCTATGCAAAGTGTAAACCATAATGTAAACTATAGACCATGGTTAGTAGCAATGCTTCAATATTTGTTCATCAATTGTAACAAATGTACGACACTAATGAAAGATGTTAATGGGGGGAGAGTGTGAGAGGGGTAGGAGATGGGGTATATGGGATTCCCCTATATTTTTGATGTAACTTTTATGTAAACTAAAACTTCTTTAAGAATAAAGGAAAAATAGGTTTGTTTAAATGGAAATTACAGGTTTTGCTCCAAATCACACATGCTAATGTTTAAACATTAAATTAGTTAAATAAAACATGTCTTTAGTCTAACAAAAAGAAAGAAATATGAGTTGGCAATTCATAGTAGAGGAAAATTGCATGACAATTAAGCACGTAAAAGTTTTCTTATTCTCAAAGATAATCAGGAAAATGAAAATAAAAAGAACAGTGAAATATAAATTAATATCTCTCAAATTGGTGAAAATTTTAAAAAATCTTACAAATTTGTACATTAACTTGGGCGTCCAGGTAAGTAAGGGCCTCTAATCTCATTAGATTCTAATTTCTAATTTTATTAGATTCATGATAAATTCCTTTCTGCATCATCTTGTCTTTAATTCAGTACCATTTTTTGTTAAATACCCTAATATTTTAATTCATTAAACTTACAATGCTAAAAATACTTTCAAACATAGCTACCACTTACAGTACCTCTAAATAATGAAGCACTCATATATAAATCTAACAAAACACATACTGATAACTATATTGAAAATTGATGAAACAAAGACAATGAAAATAAGTGGAGAGACATACCATGTTAATGGATGAGAGGGCAAAAAATGAAAAATGAATCATGGCTCCAAATATAATACAATACATATAAAATTTTTAGAAGAAAACATAGGGGAAAACTGTCTTATCCATTGGATTAGGCATACTCCTAGACATGTCACAAAAAGCCTGATATATAATAGGAAAAAATGTTAAACTGCATCAAAGTAGTTTAACTTTCTATTCTTCAGAATATACCATTGAAAGAACAAAAAGTCAAGCTAGATACTGAGAAAAATAATTGCTAATCACATATCCAACAACATTCTTGAATCCATAATATATAAAGATATCTCAAAAGTGAACAGAATGAAAATAAACAATACAATCATAAAATGGACAATGATTGGAACAGATCCTTCATCAAGAAGGTTTTAAGGGTAAAAATAGAGACCCAAGAAGATGTTCAACATTATTTTTTCACTAAGAAAATGAAATTAAAATATATTCAGCTAACAATACCCACCTTTAGAATGGCTAATAAACCTGATAATATCAACTGCTGGTGAAGATTTGGAGCAACTTTAAAGCTCATACATTGCTGATGAGAATGTAAACTTGTACAGGTGTTTTGGAACAGTTTGTCAATTTCTTGAAATTTCAATATACAATATGATCCATCAATTCCAGATCTATGTATTTACCCCTTAAAGAAAGGAAAACTTTTTTTTTTTTTAAAGATTTATTTATTTTATTACATATCTCCCCTTCCCCCCGCTGCGGTGACACGCCGAGAGTGGTCACTGCACAGGCGCGGCTTTCCCCGCTTGTGGGCGGTCTCTGCGTCCGTTCACGGCTGGCTTTCAGTTCGCGGATGGCTGGCTGCGCTCCATCCGCGGGCGACCTGCCCTGCCCGTGGCGGCTCTTGCCATGTCCGTGGCAGTTTCTTGCCCTGCCCACGGCGGCTCCGGCCCGCCCATGGCGGCTTGCCATTCTCAAGGCGGTCTGCCCGCTAGGAGAGGTCCCCGGGAATTGAACCCGGGGCCTCCCATGTGGTATGCCGGTGCCCTATCCACTGGGCTATCGAGCCGGCCCCAGAAAGGAAAACTTATGACCAAACAAAAAATCTGCACATGAATGTTTTTAACAGCCTTCTTCATAGTCACCAAAACTGGGAAAAAAGCAAATGTCTTTAATGGGTGAATAGTAAGCATACTATGGTACATCCATTCAATGGAATGCTACTTAGCAATGAAAATGAATACACTACAGCTACAACAGCATTGGCATATCTCAAATGCATTCAAATGAGTGAAGACAGCCAATATCCAAAGGTTACACAACAATATTCCATTTATATGACAATCTGGAAAAAAGCAAAACAGTAGAAAGTAAAACTACAGGGGTGAAGGACATATCAGTGTATGCCACAGTTTAAGAGTTGGGGAGTAGTTTGACTACAAAGGGCATGCACAAGATAGTGTTGGGGATAACTGAATTGTACTATATCCTTTTTGTGGTTATGGTTACATGAGTCTATATAGATTTTAATACATATAGAATTACAATGATAAACATACACACACACACACACACACATACGTAGGTTGCCATGGACTCACAAGAAAGAGTATCAAGCAACAGGGAATTATTCTCAGATCTTGAAACCTAATGGAATTTTTCCTGCCGTGTTTCAGAATTTCTTGGGATTGGTGAACCTCTTTTTCTTTGCATTTTCTTCCTACTGGAATGGAAATGTATATCCTATGCCTGTCCCACCATTGCATTTTAGAAGTGGATAACGTTTTTTCTAATTTCACATGTCCAGAGATGATGGAGAGGAATTTTGACTCCAGGATGATTCATACCCTATGCTTTGTCCATCCTGAAATAGATGATTTAGATGACGATATTTAGAAGAGATATTGGAATTAAAGTTCATGCC
Source organism: Chaetophractus vellerosus (assembly GCA_004027955.1). Classification (NCBI taxonomy): domain Eukaryota; kingdom Metazoa; phylum Chordata; class Mammalia; order Cingulata; family Chlamyphoridae; genus Chaetophractus; species Chaetophractus vellerosus. Next base: position 6,878 of record PVKH010021730.1, on the reverse strand, counting down.
AACATGGGCTCAGACTTTGGAGGGCAGTGGAATGGGGTGAACGTACTTGGCACAGTTGACATACATGAATTTGGGGAGGCAGACAGCTGGCTACTGTAGATCGACTAGTGTCCCCCAAAATTCATGTCTACCCAGAACCTGAAAATGTGATATTTTCTTTGGAAATAGGGTATTTGCAGATACAGTTATTAAGGATCTCAAGATGAAATCATCCTGAATTGAGGGCAGGCCCTAAATCCAATGAATGGTTTCCTTAAAAGAAGCGAAGAGGACACAGAGACACATAAGAGATGCATGCCACGTGAAGAAGGAGTCAGAGACTAGAGTTATGCTGCCACACCCGAGGAATGCCAGGGTCCCCTGGAAGCCTTCAGAGGGAACATGGAACACTTGACCCCTTGATTTTGGATCTCTAGCTTTCAGAATTTTGAGTTAATAAATTTCTGTGGTTTTAAATCACCTAGTTTGTGTTTCTTTGTTATGGCAGCACTAGGAAGCTAGCACACCACCCATCTTTTGAAACGAGATCCTTGGGTATTGAATTGATAATCGATTTATTTATAGCAGAGAACACCTACGTGTTTAACCAAAGTAAGTACCAGGGGATTCTGTCTGCTAATCTATACAGTCATACTGTCCATTTCAGTGTTTCTCATTGTTATACAAAATAACTAGATGACCACCTTTGTTTTACATTTTGTAATTCAGATTTGTTTCTTTATTCCTTGTAAAATTTGGCTGTAATTAAATTATGCATACTAATAGAATAAACTCATGTGTCTCATTAAAATAATTTACTCACTTAAGGCCTTTTCATCCATTTATTTTCATTTTTATAAACATGCATGTTCCTAATAGCTCTACCAATATGCTTAAATGAGCATTATCTGATTATCTAACATTGCATACGTATGTCCATCATTTATCACTGTTGCACACTGCTTTTTCTTAGGACTTACCCTATTGTGCCTGTGTGCAGCATTTTTGTAAGTGCATTGATAATGCTTCCTACAATTCCAAATGCCCTATAGTTAGTGCCTTGTCCAATATTTCATAAATAAAGTATTCTATGTTAATATTTGGTAAAATTTTTTGAAATGATAATTTATTACTAGTTTTTGAAAAATATAATTTAATTTGTAATTTCTTTAGGAGAAGCATGCTCATTTCAAGGATGGAGTTGAGTAAGATATTCTTTAGGGCTACTGGTCATACACAATTAATTCCATGATCTTTTCCTTTTTAATGTCTGAGTATCATGTGTTTTGACAAGTTTCTGATTACTAGCTTGCTTGCTCTAATTTTTTTTTCATCTGGCATTCATTCAGATTAATATTAAATATGTTTAAAACATATTCAAGTTTGACACCCGTCATCACTTTGACACCTCCAAATCAACTCTTACCTTTCCTTGTGGGGGAGGGGGAGGTGTGAAAATCTGAGTTAAGACACAGTTCTAGCTTAAAACACACTTCAACTCATGATAGGAGTGAGGGACTGGGCAAGTTAAATACAGTGTGACTCTTTTGCTATATATTTTTTTCTAAATTTAGCAAAAGAAGATATTAAAGAAAACTTTATTGACATATGGAAAAGAGTTTAGAAAATCGTGATCTCCCTGTTTCTTCAACACAAAACAAATTCTCACATGTTCAATCCTTTGATCCTTTTCTTCTCCTGCTTGGTCTGCCTATTACCCCTAACGCATTCTTGGTAAATTCCTTCTAATCTTTTAAGGTCTACTTGAAATGCCACTGTGTCTCTATAGAGTTCCCTGTTCTACCAAGAAGAATTGATTTCTCTCTCATCTGTGCTCCCTTACCAAGTTACAGATATTTCTAATATGGCAATTGCAACATTGTAATATTTTTATTTATCTGTTTACCATTGTTTCCGCCGGAGAATGGACTGTCCTCGAGGACTGGAGCACTGCCTCAGTGTTATGTCCTTGGTACTAGCACAGTACCCAGTCAGTAAAGACTTGCTGAACAATCAGACGTCTTTATCCATCGGGGAAATTCTTCTATCCTTATTTTTGTCCTTTTTCAACCCCCCACTGTGCCTCCTTTCTCTGATATTGTGAGGTGTTTTTAGGGAGAGGAAGGCTTGCTTTTTAAGTAATTTGACATTGCTCATGATACTGTGCCTTGGATACCCATAAGCTGTAGCTAGGTCTGCTGATCATATGATTTAAGGGAGGAGAGGGGGCGCGGGAGTACAGATGAATCTTCGTTTGCATCTGGTCCTCATCCACCAGACATTTTATCCAGATCAAATCAACTCTCAGACTACTTTTGCCTACATTCAATAAAGCTTTGTACATTTGTCTGAAAATTTTCTCAGATACACTCTGGTACACGGGATTCTTTCATTTTCTAATGTGGTTTCTGTTGCTGTAACTCAAATTAGAACATTTATAATTTTCTTTTTTATGCCACTGAAGACAAGATGTTCAGCTTCTGAAAATTACAAAAGCATAAGGCATTTCTTCTACAATTAAGCCGTGAAGAATCAAGAGGTCCTTCACTGAAATTCAATAATCCATTTTTATAATTATTAAGAGGAGATGAGGTATTTTAAAAAGAATACTTCAGGACTGGAACTCAAGGAATATGGGTTGTTCCAATAACTCTGAGATCTTGGCCAAATCTTTTGAACTTTGAGAATCTTATCTTTTTTTTCAATCACCATAGCTGACTTATTTATGTACATATGTAAACTATATTTAGCAATCACCCTTTCTGTATCAGGCATTTTGGTTTGTGCTGCAGTGGATACTAATATGAACCAACCAGAGACCTTGCTGCCCAAGCCTAACCGTGAGCTAAATCTGCACATAAATTACTGAAATACAAGATGGATATTAATAAGTGCGTTGACTCACACAGTATGTCAGAAGAGTTCATTGCAGGGAAAAATTTCTCTTTCTAGGAATAGAAAGAGGAAAGTTTTTATAGAAGGGTTTTCCAGAAATGAGAATATTAGACTAGATAATCTGATAAATTCATTCCAAACCTGAATAATGATATGTATTCTTCAATTTTCATCACCTTCCACTTTGGGAAGCTGACATCAGGAAAATGTTGTCACTTGCCTACAATTCTTGAATATAATAAAGCTAAATAAAATCCATATTTTCTCAAATGATAAAATAGAACCCACAAGTAAGACAGAAGAAAAAATGCTTTGGCAGGAACAACTGTGTCACTGAGTTCACGCAGATTGAGCAATTTACTGATTTGCAAATAATATGGGGGATATCTACGTGTACTTTTATTCTTTAGGGAATCTTTATACCTGATTTTTAGGGAGTCCATTAACATATTTTTCTGTATCTATTCAAAAGCTGTAAGCTCTACTTTCATACACGTGTAATGAAACTGTCTTTGACATTAGCATAAAGGGAAAAGTCACTCCAGGGAATTCACTTTTAGTCGTAACCTTCTAGAACATACTTAAATCTAGCAAATGATGGGCAGTTGATGTAAGTTAAAAAGTGGGATGGTGGGGAAAAGGAGGCCAAAAGAATGGTTGTGAACTTACATTGCTATAGAAATCTCAGCGCATTCTCATAAAAATGCAGAAGGGTATAATTGCTGTACACCACGTAGCAATATTGCACATTTAGTCCTGTAAGAATCTATTAGGAAAATTTTAAAAATTATCCTTATTAATGAATAATTCATTATTAATAAAGCAGCATAACAATATCTTTGGTATTGAGTTATGATTTATTTTTCTTAGAATTCTTTTAGTTGCTTTCTGTAATACCTAATGAAAGCTTTCAAAAAACAGGTAAATTAAATCTAATTTGGATGCTTGAAAGGGGAAAGTCAGCTGAAGGTAGCAATTGAAAAGCCACTCTTTCATCCTTGAGTGTTCTTTATTCTTACAACATGGTATTTAGACACACCACACAAGTGCGTAGCAATATTTTTCTATGAGGCCTCAAATGTGCTTAGGTTTTAGACTTTCTTTTTTTTAAAAAAGTAACTCTTTGTTCTACTTCTGCCTTCCCTCCACGATCCTATACTTGGAGACCAATCTCTTGAAGGAGAAGCTAATGTTTGCTGCTATCATTACCTCATATCCTGAAAACCCCTCACTCTGTTCCACTTTGACTTTGCCCCGGCACTCCAGGGCAATCAGGGAAAGATTATCAATGCCCTTCTGCCCCTAACTCAAAGGCTTTTTGTAAGCCCTCATTCTCCTTAACCTCTCTGCACTTTGACAGGGTTGATTCAATCCCTCCTCGGGAAACGCTCTCTTTCTTCTCCTTCTCTTACAATGTCTCATCATCTCTCTCCCCTGAAAAGACTCATTCTTTAGACCCTTTTCACTTTCCCCTCTTCCTACATTAACAGACATGTATTTAATAAGTACCTATCCTGTAGTCTTTTTTCCTCTTTTTTCCTTCTCTTACATTTGTCTTAAAATTATTCCCACCCCTAGCCCAGAAATCATAACTTCATTGTTTCTCTCCTTAGCTACTGCAATAGCCTCCTTATGGGTAAAAATGCAGACATTTAAAAATGCTTCACACTTAGACAAAAGATGAGAGTGAGTGAAACACCTGTTTAGATCCCTTCTTCAAGGCAGCTGTTTGTTGCACAAACTTGTTTTTAAGTGTCTACCATGTCTAAAGATGTCATCTAGCTTGTTTACATCTTCTCTACTAAATATATAAGAGGTAGGAGAGGGAAATCAATGATACTTTACAGTTAATTCTAGCTGTTCACTTTCAAGCACAGGACTGAAATATGAGGCCTGGATTCTAGGTGCAGGTCTGCTATCTAAAATGCAGGATGTGGTGCTTTCTGGGCCTCAGTCTCCATCTCTTTAAAACTGAAACAGGGGAGTAGACGTAGCTCAAGTGGTTGAGCGCCTGCTTCCCATGTAGGAGGTCCCAGGTTCAATACCCGGGACCTCCTAAAAACAAACAAATGAAAAAATAAAAACCAACTCCTATTGGGAAGTGGATATAGCTCAGTGGTTGAGTGCCTTCTTCCCGTGTACAAGGTCCTGGGTTCAATCCCCTGCACCTCCTAAAAGAAAATAATTAAAACAACATTTAAACTCTGAGGTTCTTCTCTGATTTTTAAATACCATCAGGTTTTGAATTGAAAATCTTATTGCATGTCACAATCAGATTCCAATCATTGAAAGTGGCGGATTCCTTAAATCATGTGTAAAATTCCTTACAGGTTAACAATACCTTATCAGAAACTAGATGAGGCTTGAAGTTCATACTTCAGATACTTTTTGGTTTCAGTGTTTAGAACTGTGATATAACATGCATACTTTATGTTATAAAACACACATAGGGGCCGGCTCAATAGTCCAGTGGATAGGGCGTCGGCATACCACATGGGAGGCCCCGGGTTCGATTCCCGGGGACCTCTCCTAGCGGGCGGACCGCCTTGAGAATGGCAGGCCGCCATGGGCGGGCCGGAGCCGCCGTGGGCAGGGCAGGAAGCTGCCACGGACATGGCAAGAGCCGCCACGGGCAGGGCAGGTCGCCTGCGGATGGAGCGCAGCCAGCCACCCGCGAACTGAAGCAAGTGCCAGCCGTGAACGGACGCAGAGACCGCCCACAAGCGGGGAAAGCCGCGCCTGCGCAGTGTCCAATCTCGGCGCGTCGCCACAGCGGGGGGAAGGGGAGATATGTAATAAAATAAATAAATCTTTAAAAAAAAAAAACACACATATATGAGAAGACCATACACAATATGTTAGCAAAACATGAATATTCATATTATATGGAAAAGATATAATGATATACAGTTTCACAAAAGGCCACTTATTATATGATTCCATTTATGTGAAATGGCCAGAAAAGGCAAATCTATAAAGGTAAAAAGTAGATCCGTGGTTACCTAAAGCTGAGGATGGAAACATGGATTAACTGTAGATGGGCATGGAGGATCTCATGCTGGAAATACTTTAAAACTGGAATAAATTTATAATTGCACAGCTCAGTAAATTTATTTTAAAATGTTGTACTGTATATTTAAAATGAGTTTGTGATGGTTAAACTAATATGTCAACTCAGCCAGGTAATTGTGTCCAGGTATTAGGTCCAGCAAGCACTGGGCTAATTGTAATATAAGAGCATTTATGGACTTCGATCACCAGTGAGTTTACTGCATGGATGGCTGATTACATCTGCATCGATCAGGGAAATTGGATCAAGATTGGATGACGCTTTTATCCATTCAGTTGACTGCCATAGAAGGGAACTGATTTCAACATTCAGAGAGAATTTCCCAGCTCGTCGTTTGACAGCCAACTTCTCCCAGAAACTCATCAAGGGCCCTTTATTGGTCTTTCATCCGAGCCCCTGGTTTGCAGCCTGCCCGCGAAACCTGGACTTGTGCATCCCCACGGTCACGTGAGAGACTCTTATAAAATCTTATATTAACAGATATCTCCTGTTGATTCTGTTTCCCAAGAGAACCCTGACTAAAACAGAGTTAATATATACATTCCACTCACATCAGTATAGGTCAGGTTTTACCCCAGAAAATTGCCTTACTTACAAAATGATTTCAGGTTTCAAAGCCTTTTAGGTTTTAGTATTTTGGCTAAGTTATTTGGAGATCTATTCTATTTTGAATCAATTCAACAAATATTTATTCAGTATGTATATGATAATGCTAGGCAGACTATAAAATATATAAGAAAAGGGCCCGGCTAGATAGCTCAGTGGATAAAGAGCTCGCTGGGAAACCACATGGGAGGCCCTGGGTTCGGTTCCCGGGGACCTCTCCTAGCGGGCAGACCGCCTTGAGAATGGCAAGCCGCCATGGGCGGGCCGGAGCCGCCGTGGGCAGGGCAAAAAGCTGCCACGGACAGGCAAAAGCCGCCACGGGCAGGGC
>PVKH010021729.1:0-14259 GCA_004027955.1 Chaetophractus vellerosus | reverse complement strand
GCATACCACATGGGAGGCCCCGGGTTCGATTCCCGGGGACCTCTCCTAGCGGGCAGACTGCCTTGAGAATGGCAAGCCGCCATGGGCGGGCCGGAGCCGCCGTGGGCAGGGCAAGAAGCTGCCACGGACAGGGCAAGAGCCGCCACGGGCAGGGCAGGTTGCCCGCGGATGGAGCGCAGCCAGCCACCCGCGAACTGAAAGCCGGCCGTGATCGGACGCAGAGACCACCCACAAGCGGGGAAAGCCGCGCCTGCGCAGTGACCACTCTCGGCGCGTTGCCGCAGCGGGGGTAAGGGGAGATATGTAATAAAATAAATAAATCTTTAAAAAAAAAAAAAAGGGAATGAGAGGAAGCAAAAGGAATATTCAAAGAAATCATGGCAGAAACCTCAAATTTAGCAAAAGACATAAATATGTACATTCAAGAAGCCCAATAAACTGTGAACAGTATAAATTCAAAGAGAACCATGTCTAGACACATAGTCACACTGTTGAATGTCAGGGACAAGAAGAGAGTTCTGAAAGGTGCAAGAGAAAAGCAACATGTTTCAGTAAGATTAAGTGCTTACTTCACATTAAAACCATGGAGACAAGAAGGCAGTGGGACAAAATATTTACAGTGCTAGGGGAAAAAAAAGCCAACCAAGAATTTTCTATCCTTGAAACTCTTTCAGAAATGAGGGGAAAAAACAACACACTAGTTTAGGATTGTGGGAAAATGATAACATACAGGCAGAGCTGAATGCTCTCACAAAAACAATGGAGAAAGAGCCAAAAGCTGTCCAAGGGACATATTTTGGAGGTCAGCAGACCAGGACAGTGCTACACAACTCCCAGGAGGGTAAGGGACAGAGAGACAAGCAAAAATGACAAACTTGAGTTACCAAGCCCATGTGGCAGCTGGGAAGGGCTCTCCTCCCCCACCTCCAAGATATTAAGTTGGGGTAAAACAACTGGCTCACGGCAGCAGACTGAAAGGGGAACAGACATCTTCCTCCCTGTCAGCTGTTTCAAGGGAAAAGGGAATGGAGGTCAGGGTGCTTTTCTTCAATGAATTTGGCCAGCAGAGCCCACTTTGAATCTCCAACACAGGAACATAGGAAAGCCAAGACTGAATCACGTCATCTGCTGGCTGGTCTGGAAATTGCATGGATAAACACTTCATGCTCTCTGTATCCAACCCCTGGGAGAAAATCTGTGCCCCATGAGTGAGTCCCTGGCCTGATTTTGAAACTTAAACTGGGCAATTTTAAAGACTGAGAATAAGTTGAACCAAATATCAAAGAAGAGCTGTGGGAAAGAAAAAAAAAACAATTGGCAAAAAAGAGAATTGAGCTGTCAGAGTAAATTTACCAACATATTCAGATGCCTAGACATCAGCAAAAAATTAGAAGCCATACTAGGAAACAGGAAGAGATGGCCCAGCCAAAAGAACAAACCAAATATCCTGAGGAGATACAGGATTTAAGACAATCGATGATAATCACACAACTCTCCTAAATTACTTCAAAGAATTTAAAGAAAATATGACCAAAGAAATAAAGGATATTAAGAAGACACTGGGAGAGCGTAAAGAACAATTTGAAAGCCTGCAAAGAAAAGTAACAAGACCTTATGGGAATGAAAGACACAATCGATGAGATTAAAAATACCTTAGAGGCACATAAGAACAGATTTGAACTGCTTGAAGACAGAATTAGTGATTTCAAAGACAACATCTGAACTGGAAAAGAGAACAGAAAGAGAAGAGAATGGGAAAAATGGAACAGAGTCTCAGGGAATTGAATGACAATGCAAAACGCATGAACATTTGCATTATTGGTGTGCCAGAAGGAGAAGAGAATAGAAAAGGGGCAGAAAGAATATTTGAGGAAATAATGACCAAAAACTTCCCAACCCTTAAGAAGGACATAAATATCAATATCCAAGAAGGGCAACACACCCCAAACAGAATAAATCTGAATAGACCTACCCTGAGACACCTGCTATTCAGAATGGCAAGTATCAGAGATAAAGAGAGGATTCTGAAAGCAGCAGGAGAAAAGTAAAGCATCACATACAAGGGAACCTTGATAAGATTAAGTGTAGACCTCTCATCAGAAACCATGGAGGAAAGAGGAAAGTAGTATGATGTATTTAAGGTACTGAAAGAGAAAAACTACCAGCCAAGACTTCTGTGTCTGGCAAAGCTGTCCTTCAAAAATGAGGGCAAGTTCAAAGTCTTCACAGTCAAAAACTGAAAGAATTGTTACCAAAAGACCAGATTTGCAACAGATACTAAGAGGGGTACTGCAGCCGGAAAAGAAAAAACAAGCACAAGAGTTTTTGAGAAAAGTTTAGAAATGAAGATTATTAGGAAGGGTAAATTAAGGGTAAGAAGACAAACAGTAGAATAATATAACAACAGAAAGCCGAAGGACAAAATGGATGAAGTAAGTAATGCCTTTACAGTAATAACACTGAATGTTAGTGGATTGAACTCCCCAATCAAAAGACAAAGACTGATAGAATGGATAAAAAAATATGAGCCATCTATATGTTGTCTACAAGAGACCCACCTCATACATAAAGACACAGTCAGATTAAAAGTGAAAGATTGGAAAAAGTTATTCCATGCAAATAGTAACCAGAAAAGAGCTGGAGTAGAGCAGATAAATGTAAAACAACAGTATAGTGTGTGAACAATAATTACGCAGTGCAACTGGCAAATTGTTCCTATGATCAGTACTCTGTAATTTTTTTCATACAATATAAACACTTTTAATTGAGGAGGACTAGAGAAAAAATAAATTTTTGGATACTTCGTTTTTCTTTAACCCTTTCTTATCATACTTTTTAATTAAAATAATCTATCTGACTCAATAATGGTTTAGCATTACTACTGTTGAACAAGATTTTGAGTTTTTCTGCCTCAGAAAATTATGAATTGGCAAATTGTTATCTGCTGTAATTCATTCCAATAAGATGTGAAGAATTCCCAAATAGTAATTTGATTATCTGGAAAGAATTGTGGCCTAAATGGAAAAATAACTAAACCAATAATTTATTTCATTCTTAGAGATTATTATGTCCAATAGTTAGAGCTATAATATAAAAATTAGAATTATAATTAATTTCCATTATATTTGAAATTATCATTTACATTTATAAATGTTAGTTGCTATGCTATTTTTTATAATTGATTATATTAAATCTAACCTGGCCTTGCACTCTCTTTTAAAATTTGTAATTTCTTTCAATCTATTTTTCTATTTATTTTACAATTTTACAATAAAGACTTTTTAAGAACTAAAAAAAAAGCCATTGATTATACACTTTGGATAGATCATATATTATGTGAATATATCTCAATAAAACTGCTTAATACACAAATAAATAATTGTGCAAGAATAGCCAAAAATAGAAGCTATGTACAGCAGGGGAAACAGAGATTGAGAGGTGAGGAATTTTCATTTTTGTTTGTTTTTTGCTTATATTATTATTATTGTTGTTATTGAAATAATGAAAATGTTTAATAATGATTGAATTGATGAACACACAACTATGTGGTTATACCAAATACCATTGATTGTACACTTTGGATAAATTGTATGCTTTATTAATATGTATCAATAGAATTGATTTGTTTATCAAAAAAAAATAAGGGAAAGATAAATTAAAGCTGAGGGAGTTTGTCACTACTTGTTTAGCCCTACAAGCAGTGCTACAGGAAGTTCTTCAGATTGGAAGGAAAGGAAAGGGTAAAGCAGCATAAAGAAATAAAAGGTATCCAGTAAAGGTAACAGTATGAGTAATTATAACGGCAGTACTGTTGTATTGGATTTTGTGATATGTAACTCCATTTTTTACTTCTTACACGTTCTAAACTGTCAATGCATAGAAAGTAATGATAATCTATGGTTTTGAAAATACAGGGCATAAAGATATAATACGTAACAAGTACAACAAAAAGGTCGGGGGATGGATGGATATAGGAATAGCATATGTGTATGTTATTGAAGTTGAGTTGGTATTGAGTGAAACATGATTGTTAGAGATTTAAGATATTACATTTAAACCCCGTAGTAACCACAAAGAAAATATATGAAAAATATATACAGCAAGAAATGAGAAGGGATTAAATAGTATACTAAAAAAAAAAAAAGATGAAAGTAAACATTAATGGAAAAAATTGAGGGACAAAATGGTAGAAGAGTTACAAAGATCAAATAACAAAATGCAGAAGAAATTCCTGCATTATCAATAGTCACTTTAAGTGTAAATGGATTAAACTCTACATGCGAAAGTCAGAGTGGCAGAATGGATTTTAAAAAGCGTGGCCCAACTGTATGCCATTTACAAGAGATACACCTTAAATTCAAAGATTCAAGTAGGCTGAAAGTTTAAGGATGGAAAAAATTATACCATGCAAATAGTAAACAAAAGAGAGCTTGGGTAACTATACTAATAACAGATTAAAATAGACTTTAATTCAAAAACTGATATGAGGAACAAAGGTCATTATATACTGATAAAGAGGAGTTGATTCAACAAAAAATACATAAATATAAATAAATATGCACAATAACAGCAGAGCCTTAAAATGTTTGAAGCAAATACTGAGAGATTTGAAGGGAGAAATAGACACTTGTACATTAATAGTAGGAGACCTCAATACATCAATTACAATAATGGATAGACTAAACAAAAGATCAGTAAGGAACTAGAAGACTTCAGTGATACCATAAACCAACTAGATTTAACAAACATATATAGAACATTTCACCCAACAGCAACAGAATACACATTACACCTTAATGCACATTGATCTTTTCCAGGATAGACCATATGTTAGATTACAAAACAAGTCCCAGTAAACTCAAAAGTGTTGACATTGTACAGTGTATCTTCTCCACCAAGAATGAAATGAAGCTAGAAATCAATAACAGACAGAATCTGGATAATCATAAATATGTGGAAATTAAACACTGTACTCTTCAACAATCAGTGAGTTAAAAGAAATCACAAGGGAAATTTTGAAATATCTTGAGGCAAATGAAAATGAAAACACTGTATCCCAAAAATTAAATGAAAATACTATATCCCAAAAATTTTCCCCTCAGCACAAAGGCAGTGCTGAGGGGAAAGTTTTATAGTTGTAAGTGCTTGCTTTAAAAAAGAAGAAAGAGGGGCCGGCTCGATAGCCCAGTGGATAGGGCGCCGGCATACCACATGGGAGGCCCCGGGTTCGGTTCCCGGGGACCTCCCCTAGCAGGCAGACCGCCTTGAGAATGGCAAGCCGCCATGGGCGGGCCAGAGCCGCCGTGGGCAGGGCAAAAAGCTGCCACGGACAGGGCAAAAGCCACCATGGGCAGGGCAGGTCGCCCGCGAATCGAGCGCAGCCAGCCACCCGCGAACTGAAGCAAGAGCCGGCCGTGAATAGAAGCAGAAGCCGCCCACAAGTGGGGAAAGCCGCGCCTGCGCAGTGACCAAGTCTCGGCGTGTCGCTGCAACGGGGCGGGGAGGGGAGATATGTAATTAAAAAAAAAAAAAAGAAGAAGAAAGATCTGAAAACGGAGACCTAACCTCACAACTGGAGGAGCTAGAAAAAGGAGAGCATACTGAACCCAAAGCAAGCAGAAGGAAGGAAATAAAGATTACAGAGGACAGAAATGAAAGGGAATTAAAAATCAATAGAGAGAAACAGCAAAACCAAAAGTTGGTTCTTTGAAAAGATCAGTAAAATCGATAAACCTTTAGCTAGACTGACAAAATAAAAAAGAGAGAGGGCACAACAAAAATCAGAGATGAAAGGGTGGACATTAGTTCCAAACCCACAGAAATAAACGATTAAAAAAGAATCTATGAACAACTGTATGCCAACAAATTAGAAAACCTAGATGAAATATACAGAATTCTAGAAACATCCAAACTACCCACACTGATTCAAAAACAAATAGAAGCTATCAACAGCCAATAACAAGTAAAAAGATTGCATCAGTAATCAAAACTTCACAACAAAGAAAAGCACATGACCAGATGGCTTCACTGGTGAGTTTTACCAAACATTCCAAAAAGAATTAATGCCTATCCTGATCAGAGTTTTCCAAAATATTGAAGAGGGGGGAATACTCCCTAACTCATTCTGTGAGGCCAACATCATTCTTAATACCAAAGCCAGATAAAGATACCACAAGAAAATTACAGACTAATATCCCTTGTGAATGTAAATGTAGAAGTCCTTAAGAAAATACTAACTGAATCCAACAGCACATTAAAAGAACTATGCACAGTGGTCAAGTAAGATTTATCCCAAGTGTGTAAAAGTAGTTCAACAGAAGAAAATAAAATAATGTAATACACTGCATCGATACAACAAAGAGAAAAAAATTATCATCTCAACTGACACATTTGACAAAATCACCCCTTGTAGATTTAAAAAACACACACACACACACACTTAGAAAACTACAGATGGAAGGATATAAGGATATCTCCTCAACATTATTAAGGGCATATATGAAAAGCCCACAGCAAACATCTTATCAATGGTGAGACTGAAAGTTTTCTCTCTAATATCAGGAATAAGACAAGGATGCTCACTGTCACCATTGTTATTCGACATTATACTGGAAATTCTAGCCAGAGTAATTAGGGAAGATAAGAAATAAAAGGATTGGAAGTAAAATTTGCACTATTTGCCGATGACATGATCCCATATATGAAGAATCCTGTAACCGTCACAAAAAAGCTACTAGAGCTAATAAAGAATTCAGCAAGGTGTGGTGGAGTACAAGATCAACACACAAAATTCAGTAATATTTCTATACATTAGTAATGAGCAATGTAAGGAGGAAATTTTAAAAAGTCATTTACAATAACAACTAAAAGAATCAAATATATAGGAATAAATTTAACAAAGGAGGCAAAAGTCTTATACATGGAAAACTACAAAACATTGCTAAAAGAGATAAGACCTAAATAAATGAAAGGGTATTTCGTGTTCATAGATTGGAAGACTAAATATTGTTAAGATGTCAATTATACCCAAAGTGATTTATAGATTCAACACAATTCCAATCAAAATTCTAACAGCCTTCTTTGCAGAAATGGAAAAGCCAATCATTGAATTTATATAGAAGGGTAAGGGGCCCCAAATAGCCAAAAACATCTTGAAAAAATAAGAGTTGGAGGACTCAGTTCCTGACTTTAAATCTTATTCCAGCTCCCCTACCCCCCCCCTCCGCCCCAAGCTCCTTCTAAGCCAGCACCGCCATCATTTCTCTCCAGCAGCCATCATGATCCTCATGATGGGACCTCATCATCATCATGAAATTTCATCAGCCATGATGAGATGTTCTCAGACATTTACAAGACCTGGGAGATCACAGACAGGCTATGCCTGGGTGTGCACAGGAAGATGGTCAGTAGGACACTTAACAAGATCTGGGAGATCACAAACAGGCTATCCCTGGGGATAGAGAGAAGGATGGTCATTAAGACAGAGGGCAATATTAATGACTCGCTCATTGGTAGCATTGGTGGAAATGCCTCAGTGGAAAGCCCTGAGGGTGAAAGTACCTGAAGCACAGTCATCACTGATGTTGATATGGTCACGAACCATCATTTGCAGGAAACCAGCTTCACCAAACAAACTATAAGAAGTACATAAAAGATTACATGAAATCAATCAAATACAAATTTGAAGAACAGAGACCAGAAGGAGTAAAACCTTTTATGACAGGGTCTGTAGACCAAATCAAGCACACCCTTGCTAATTTCAAAAACTACCAGTTCTTTCTTGGTGAAAACATGAATCCAGATAGTTTAATTGATCCCCTGGACTACTGTGAGGATGGTGTGACCCCACATATGATTTTCTTTAAGGATGGTTTAGAAATGGAGAAATATTAACAAACTTGGCAATTACTTTGGATCACCAGTCATAACTGGCTGCTGCTTTTCATTCACACAATACCAGGACTTAGATGAATTGATGTCATCTTGAATTCTTCATTTATGTTAACCTTGACTTATTTGGAGCTGAGGTATTGTTTTTTAAGAAAAACATGTCATGTAGGTTAAAAATAAAACTGCATGAACTAAATTTAAAAAAAAGAACAACTTCCTACAAGGCCACATAACAAGGCTGACTTATAGACCAGTGGACAGACTTAAGAGACCAATGGAATTGAATTGAGTTTCCAGAAATAAACTCTCACACCGATGGACAGTTGATTTTGGGTATGGATGCCAAATCCACTCAATCAGGAAAGAATAGTTTCTTCAACAAATGGGTGCTGGGAAAACTGAATATCCATATGCAAAAGAATAAAGGTGGACAACTACTTCATATATACAAACATTAACTCAAAATGTATCAAAGACCTAATATATAAACCAGGACTGTGAAACTCCTAAGAGAAAACATAGAGAAGTATCTAAGGAACCTTATGTTAACAATGGTTTCTTAGACTTTACACGCAAGACACAAGCAAAAAAAAGAAAAATATAGGTAAATGGGATCTCTTTGAAATTAAAAACTTTTGTGCATCAAAAAACGTCATCATGAAAGTAAAAAGACAACCAGCAGAATGGGAGAAAATATTTGGAAACCACATATGGCATATGGGTATTATATTTAGAATAAAGAAAGAAATCCTGCAACTCAATAACAGAAAGACAAACTACCCATTAAAAAATGGGCAAGTGAGTCAGAAGGTCATTCCAGAGGTTTACACTTATGCATGTCTCTGCAGGATCTTAGTGACTGCCACAAACAGCGGGTCTCCTGAGGGCTCTAGAGACATCTCGACACTATAGGCAGGGCAGACAATCTCAGAAATTCAGCCCTGTTACTAGGTCTTGTTTTGGAATATATGCTCCCCAACATAACAGAGTTTGACTCATTTATAATTTCCCTACACATGGCTCTTTCTTCCCCTTTTATTTGGACCTACAATTAGCACTATACTTGTTAAATGTATGTCCCAGAGACTTAAATCTTCGGTCTCTTCATATGTTGGTTGAGCCCTGAATCCCAGCAGAGTTGCAACACCTGTTCTCCAGTTCATTGGACTCACCCAGAGCAACTAACAAAAGGATGATAATGGACAATGTCCATCCCAAAAAACAGAGTATCTAAAATTGTAAGCAAGATAGCTCCATCCATCTGCCCCATGGGACCTAAGCCTCCTCTTAATCAGAAACAAAGTGGGCATTACCATCCCCAAATCCTCAAGATTGAGGAATGAACAAACATAAGGGAGGACTGCAACTATGGACTAAAGTAGACTTATTATTCTAGCAATAGAAGAACTTGGATACACTGATATAAAGACAGTGACCACCAGATGCTCTGAGGGGAAGGAGAGGGAAGAATAGGTATAATATGGGGGCATTTTGGGGACATTGGAATTGTCTTTCATGACATTGCAATGATGGATACAGGCTTTTATACATTTTGTCAGAACCTATAATATTGTGTGGGACAAAGTGTAAACTATAATGTCCGTGATTAGTAGCAATGCTTCAATGTGTGTTCATCAATTGTAACAAATGTACCACACTAATGAAAGATGTTGATGTGGGAAAGTGGGGGAGGGGAGGGCATGGAGTATATGGGAATCACCTATATTTTTGATGTAACATTTATGTAATCTAAAACTTCTTTAAAAATAAAAATTTTTAAAACAAAATGGTCAAAAGACTCAAATAGATATTTTTCCATAGAAGATATACAAATGGCCAAAAAGCACATGAAAAGATGTTGAGTGTCATTAGTCATTAGGGAAATGCAAATCAAAACCACAATGAGATACCATTTCACACCCACTAGAATGACCCTATTTAAAAAATGGAAAATTACAAGTGTTGTAGAGGATGTGGACAAATAAGAACGCTTGTTTTTGTTGGTGGGGATGTAAAATGGTGTTGCGGCTGTGGAAAGTTTGGCGATTCCTCAGAAAGTTAAGTATAGAATTACCATATGATCCAGCAATCCCACCTGTAGGTTTGTACCCAAAAGAATTGAAAGCAGGGATTTGAGTAGATATTTGTACACTATTATTCATAGTGCCATTATTCACAATTGTCAAAAGATGGAAGCAACTCAAGTGTTTATCAACAAATGAATGTGTAAGCAAATTGTGGTGTTTACATATTATGCAATATTATTCAGCCATGCAAAGGAATGAAGTTCTGATCCATGCAGCAACAAAGATGAATTTTAAAAGACATCATGTTGAGTGAAATAAACCAGACACAAAAGGACAAATATTGTATGATCTCAGTGATAGGAAATAATTATAATAAGAAAATTCATAGAGTCAGAAACTAGAATATAGATTACCAGGGGTCAGGGTAGGGGTAGGGAATAGGGAGTTATTGCTTAATTGGAACAGAGTTTCTATTTGGTATGATGGAAGAGTTTTCATAATGGATGGGGGGTGATGGATGCACAATAGTGCCAATGTAGTTAATACCACGGAATTATATATTTGAATTTGGTTTAATGGGGAAAATTTAGCTTGTATATTTTTATATATGTACTAGATTTAAAAATTTTCAAAGTCCTTAGAACTTTACAACACAGTGACCCCTAATGTAAACAGTGGACTAAAGTAATAGAATAATATTGTTTCATCAGTTGTAACAAAGATGCCACATGAATGCAAAGTGTTAATAATAGGGAAAATTGTATTTTCTGCATGATTTTTCTGTAAACCTAAAACTTCTCTAATAAAGATAAAAAAATACATAAAAGGAAAAACATATATTAAAAATTGGTAATGAAATGAAGTTAATTAAATGAAATAGCAATGTTAATATAATGAGGATAATTTTACCCCAATAGATGTTATATCACTTTAGCATTTAACAATTAAGTTTTTTGATGCACCCTTAATTTAGCATATTTTCAGCCATTTTTTTTTCTTTCCTACAGATCCTAATAGCCACTATCACTCATCTTTTGCCAAGTACAGAAGCTTCATCCTATGAAATGGACAAGAGGGTAATTTAAATTGTGTTTGATGTTTAATATGTGATTATCTAGTAAAATGCGTGTTTATATTTCAAATTTTCAAAGTTGTAGATATTTACATGGTAATCATCAATTTATCTTGTTTTTCAAATCAAGTGTAGTGTGTAATGTATATTTCCATTATTTAAACGTACCTAAATTCTATTTAAGTTCAAATTTCAAGTGGACTATGGCCATTTGATAGTCTCAGGGTTGTAAAGAATCTTGATAATCACCTGTCTTTTTGTAATCATTTCACTATATTCTGCCAAATCATGGTCTTGTTTATGCCTGAAGATTTATTAATTCTGAGCAATTAATCAGCTCTGTTGGCAATAACTCATTTTTATAAAACTGTTATAGGTAGAAAGTATAGACATTTCTAGTACAGAAAGTACGTAAAATGCATAAGGATGTGTCACCGTGGAGCCAGTCCCTCTGCTGGCTACCAGAAATTTCTGAAGTGGCATTT
Source organism: Chaetophractus vellerosus (assembly GCA_004027955.1). NCBI lineage: Eukaryota > Metazoa > Chordata > Mammalia > Cingulata > Chlamyphoridae > Chaetophractus > Chaetophractus vellerosus. The sequence continues at coordinate 2,785 of PVKH010021729.1, read as the reverse complement.
ACCTCAATAATTGTCTCAGATATTGTCTTTTTCAGTTCTAGGATTTCTTTGTGGCTTCTTTTTATAGTTTCTACATCTATCCTGAAATTCTGCATCTCTTTATCCATTATATCCATCTTCTCATAGTTTTTAAATATATTTATTATAGTTATTTTTAAATCCTTATCTACTAAATCCACTTTCTGAGTCATCTCTGAGTTGTTTCTGTTTAATTTTTTCCCTCTTGACTAGAGATTCCATTTTCCTATTTCTTCATATGTCTCTTAATTTTTTATTATATACCAGATATTGTGGATAATATATTATATAGACTCTTAAGTCTGGGCTTCCCAGTAGCTTCTGGCCAGATGTGGATTTAAATTTAAATAAAATGTAAGTTAACAGTTTATGCTTAAATTTTAATTTTTCTTTCACACTAGCCACATTTCAAGTGCTAAATTGCCACAGACAAAGTGGCTACTCAATCTGAGTTCTGCTCTCCAAATCTCAGTTTTACTATCTTTTAATCATACTGTTTTAAAGTCTCAAATATGTTTTATTTATTACTTATGTTCTGCCTATTAGTTTATAGAACTCTGAAGCTCTTGTGTTTTTGGACCTAGTCCCAATTATTTTCTGTGTGACTTACACACTTTTCACACTTTTGTTATTTCCCTCTTATTCTTGCTGTCTTCCATATCACGGATTTCATGGATTTATATCAGAACTTTTTATTTTCCTTCATATTCAGTTTAAAACCTAGTAGATCATATCATCTAGCTCTTTTTTTTTTAAAGATTTATTTTTATTTATTACATATCCCCCTCCTTTCTGCGTGTTCTTGCTGTGTTCATTCTTGTGTTCTTCCGTGTCTGCTTGTCCCCCCCCACCCCCAGTACGGCAACCTGCTGAGTCAGCTCACCGGGAGGTGGCCTGCCTGCTGGCGGGGGCTTGCCCTGCCCGTGGCGGCTTCATCTAGCTCTTAATAAATATATTTTTCCTCATCTTTAAAATATGCATGTACTGCAATTTTAGCCAAGATTCCCTCTTCATAGTCTAGAATTCCATATCCCATTTGTGAACAATATCTGGGTAAATAATTACCCATTCTCCTTCCAGATCATCTTTGTCTTCTGAAGAGGTAGCCATGAGTATGAAAATTCTTTACTACCAAGGTTTTGTTCCTTGCCCACTTAATTCAATAAACATATATTGAACACCAAATATATGTGTGGTATTCTCTTGTACACTAGTGAAATAGAGATTAAGATAGTTCCTGCACTCATAGAATTTAAAGATTAGAGAAACAAGGGAGGCAATACAGTATATAGCAAGTCCTTACTATAAGAAGTAGAAAAATGTACGAGACAAGGTAGGATAGAGGAAGAAGTAATTAACTATGAGGAGAAGGAGGGACTTGCTAAGGGAAAATTTCCTTAAAAATAAGTGAGTGCAAATATTCTCACTGTCCTGATTTTGTGATAATCAGGGTAGGCTAAACATTCACTATATGAGAAACCATGCATGTGTCCCCAGACCTAGTTTTTCTCCCTAGGTCTGGTTTTTAGAATGCTGGTGGTAAACTAAGCCTGATTTATTATATGACCATCCTGTATGGTAAAGGACTGTAACTTTGGATATCTTTGGTCGACCTTGGGAGATGTGGCAGGGGGACGGATGTGGCTCAGGTGGTTGGGCATCCATCTCCTGTATGGAGGGACCTGGGTTTGATCCCCGGCACTTCCCAATGGAAATAAAGGAAAGAAAAATATAGAAGGTGTGTGGACTACCGCCAGGCCCCACAAGTGGGTGCGCGGGTGCACTGCCAGGCCCTGCAAGTGGATGAGCCACCAGGCCCCAAAAGCAGGCAAGCCACCAGGCCCCACACACGGGTGTACTGTCAGGCCCCACGAGCCATGCCGCAAGATGGTGATGTAACAGGAGAGTGACACAAGGCAGAGCTAAGATGAGACGCGTCGAAAAACCAGGAACTAAGGCGGCACAGGCAGTAGGATGCCTCTCTCTCACATCGGAGATTCCAAGGATCAATTCCCAGTGAAGACAGGAGGAGAAGGATGAGAAGAAAGGGCAGGAAATGGACACAGAGAGTTGCCCAGTGAAGGGACCGAGAAACAGCAAAAACGGGGGAGTTAAAAATGGATAAAAGTAAGTAAGTAAGTAAGTAAATAAATAAATAAATAAATAAATAAATAAATAAATAAATAAATCCATCTTTAAAGTGTATAGGGGAGGAAGATACAGACTATCATTAGTAGTAATATTTTGACGATGCTCTTTCATGATTTAACATATGTTTCACAACAATGCAGGGTGTGTGTGTGTGGGGGGGGGGTGATGTGTGGGTGCCCTGTATGATGTTATGCATGTTTGTTTTGTAAGATCACAATGTTTACTGAATACTTATATTTTATGTATGTTCATGTATGAATGATATACTTCAATAAATTGTTTAATAAATAAATAGGGAGAACTTCTGGAAAGAAAGTGGACTAGAAAGACAGGACTCTCTTCTCTCTCAGAAAAATAGCTACAGAACTGGCTAAAATGCCCTGGAAAAAAATCTTCTGGGGTTGAGGACACCAGATGAAGGCTGGACACTGCCCAGAAGAGAGAGGGACAAAGGAAAAGAATCGCAACAGCAAAACTGTGAGTTAAAACCAGCAACTGCTACTGCTGGCACCCTACCCCACATTAAAGACACTTATAAATTCTCAGGGCTCTTGGCCAGCTACAAAGAGAACTCTAGGGAGCTACCACCCCAGGAAAAGTGAGAGAGGAGCACAGC
>PVKH010021728.1:0-14258 GCA_004027955.1 Chaetophractus vellerosus | reverse complement strand
AATATTCTTTTGGATATTGTGTGGGTCTCCACCCACTGAGACAAATGCCCCACGAACACTTGAACATATTCATATGCCTTAAAGGCATGCATCAGGTGCAGAGCCCTGAATCTCAGCAGAGTTACAACACCTACTCTACAGTTCATTGGGCTCACCCAGGACAACTAACAAGATGATGATGGACAACGACCATCCCAAGGAATGGAGTGTCTGCAGCTGCAAGCAAGATAGTTCCATCCATCTTCCCCATGGAATCTAAGCCTCCTCTCAGTTAGAAAGAGAATGGGCATCACCATTCCCAAATCCTCAAGACTGGGGAATGAACAATGGATTAAAGTACACTTATTATTATTTTATTATATATATTATTATTCTAGCAATGGAAGAACTTTTATCATTGATATAAAGGCAGTGGCCACCAGAGGTTCTGAGGGAATGGAGAGGGAAGAATAGGTGTAATATGGGGGCATTTTCAGGACATTAGAATTGTCCTGCATGATTTTGCAATGATGGATACAGGCCATTATACATTTTGTAATAACCTATAAAATTGTGCGGGGCAGAGTGTAAACTATAATGTAGACTATATAGTCCATGGATAGTAGCAATGCTTCAATATGTGTTCATCAATTTTAACAATCATACCACACTAATGAAAGATGTTGTTATTGTGGGAAAGTGTGGGAAGGGGAGGGGGTGGGGCATATGGGAATCTCCTATAATTTTTTATGTAACACTTATGGAATCTAAAGCTTCTTTAAAAAAATAAAAATTAAAAAATAAGTATCTTTATTCCACTTCCAGATGTTTCTCTCTCATGTTCATTTCCTCTTTCCCATTCCAACTTTTATTATTGCTTAGCTGAGAAACTGCACTATGCTCTGCACAGGCCTTGATGCATACTATCTAGAGTATCCAATTCATCCTTCCCTCTGAAATTGGCCATGGTCATTGGTCAGTTCAAAAACCTTAGTGACTACCCTCACAGAAAAAAAAAATACTTAAGAAATAACGCCCAAATGTTATAACATTTAAAAAAATCCACTATCTGGCTTAAAGCCTACTTTTCTATATTCCCTTCCTTTTCTGCACTTCTCTTAGAACATGCACTGTTCTCTGCTGCTTGAGAGCTGTCAACACATTTGTTTCATGAAACTTAAATTGTAAACCTTTTGAGGTAATGTATATAAAACACCTAGTAGATACTTTTAATTATCATCATCTTTTGGTCCTTCCCCTCAAGTTTGAAGGACAGAATAGAAACTAAATAGAGTGCATAAGGATTAAAAAAAGTGCTATTAACCAAATTTCAACCAGCTGATGAATGGGTAAATAAAATATGGTATAGCTATTCAATGGAATATTATTTGGCAACAAAAGAAATGAAATACCAATATATGGTACAACACAGATGAACTTTGAAAACATTAAGTGAACGAAGCCATTCACAAAAGGCTACATATTTATATGATTCCATTTATATGAAACATCCAGAATAGGTTAAGCAATAGGGACAGAAAGCAGATTAGTATTAGGTGGGGGACATTATGGGAGTGGGGGGAGGGGGATGGAGGGTAACAGCTCAAAGATACTGGGTTTCTTTTTGAAGCATTGAAAATGTTCTAAAATTGATTGTGGTGACAGTTACACAACTCTGTGAATATATGAAAACTATTGAATTGTACATTTTAAATGGGTGAATTGTATGGTATGTGTATTATATCTTAAAGCTGCTAAAAAAAAAAGTGCTCATAGCATAAGAGAACCAAGTTCCGTAACTTTGATGTAGCATTTGAAGAAGTTATAAAACATGTAAGGTTCTCAAGTTTGATTTTTTAAAAACATTTTATTTTGAAATACTTTCAAACTTAAAAGACAGTCAAAAAAAAATGCAAACTCCATACAGAGAACTCCAACATACCTCTATACCCACAGATAACCAGATCCACCAATTTTAACATTTTGCCACCTTACCATATCTTTCTATTAATCAGTCTATCCATCCATCTATCCAACCATCTATGTATTTATCAATTCATTTTCTGACTACTTCAGTGCAGATTGTATACATCATGCTCCTTGAACACTTAATACTGCCACGTATATTTTCTAAGGACAAGGATATTCAGGTAAGTAATCGCCTTATGTGCAGTTATCAAGTTAATACTGATATAAAGCTTACGACTTTTATTCCAATTTTTTCATATGTTCCAAGGATGCCCTTTTGAGCCTTTTGTCCTCCCTTGATTAGATCACGTCCAGGATCACATACTGCATTTAATTGTCATTGTCTCTTTAGTTGCTCTTTTTTTTTTTAATGCAGACATACATAAACTTCCCCATCTCAACTACTCCCAAGCATACTATTCAGTGAGATTACTCATATTTACAATATTGCAATACCCTTACTACTTTCCATTACTAAAACTTTCCCATCTCCCCAAACAGAAAGCCTGCACCCATTATGCATTAACTTCCCATTCTCCCTGTCGCCTAGCCCTGACAAACTGTCTCTGAGCTTGTATATTCATTGTGGTTATCATGGGGCTTAAATTTAGCATACTAAATCTATAACACTCTTGTTTCCTTAGCTACCAACTTAACTTCAATGGCATACAGAAACTGTATTCCTATACTTTTCTGTCTCCCTACCTTTATGTAGTTCTTGTCACAAATTGCATGTTTATACACTATGAGTCCAAAATCACTGATTAATCATTACATTTATACACATGTCTTTTAGATCCTGCAGAAAATAATAAGTGGAGTTATAAAATAAAATTAAAATAGTTTTGGACTTTATATTTACCCATGTTGTTATCCTTACTGGAGATCCTTATTTAATCTTCATGCAACTTTGATCCATTGTCTAGTGTCCTTTCCTTTCAATCTGCAGAAGTCTCTTTAGAATCTCTTGTAGGTCCACTATACTGCTGACAAACTTCCTCAGCTTTTGCTTATCTGGGAATATCTTAATTTCTCTCTCATTTGTGAAAGAGTTTTCCCAAGATATAGAATTCTTTTTGTTTTCAGTGCTTTAAATATGTCATCCCTCTGCCTTCTTGCCTTCATGGTTTCTAATGAGAAATCAGCATTTAATCTTTTTTGAGGCTTTGTATACGACATGTTGCTTCTCTCTTGTGGCTTTCAGAATTCTATCTTTGGCATTTGACAGGTTGATTATAATATGGTATGGCAAGGGTCTGCTTAGGTTTTTCCTGTTTGGAGTTTGTTGAACCTGTTGCATGTGTATATTTATGTCTTTCGTTAAGTTTGGGAAGTTTTCAACCATTATTTCTTTGAATATCCTCTTTGCTCCTTTTTCTCTTTCTTCTATTCTGGGATGCTCACAATACATATATTGATATGGTGCCCCACAGGTTCTTCAAGCTCTGTTCACTTTTCTTCAATCTTTCTCCTTTCTACTCTTCAGACTGAATGATTTCATTGTCTTATCTTTAAGTTCACTGATCCTTTCTTCTGTTAGCTCCAATCCCCTGTTGAACCCTACTGGGGAATTTCAATTTCTGTTACTGTATTCTTCAACTCTGTTTGGTTCCTTTACATAATTTCGATCTTTTTATTGATATACTCCTTCCTGTTTTCCTTTAGCTCTTTGAGCATTTTTAGAATCATTTTTTAGTCTTTGACTGGAATGTCCTAGGTTTGGTCCTCCTCATTGATAGTTTCCAATGCTTTTATCTTCTCCTTTGCCTCAGCTATCACTCCCTGTTTCTTTGCAATATTTTGTAATTTTTGTTGAAACCTGGACATTTTGATATTTTAATATATTATCATTCTAATTTAGACTCTGAGGCATTTGTTCTTTAAGTTATGTTATGACAGAGCTTTCCCTGAATGCCAGGAGCTAGCAAATAAAAAGGAAAAAAGAAAACATCTTTCAGGAAGCGATTGGGCTCCCGTCTACCATATAGGAGGTCCAGAGTTCGATTCCCGGGGCCTCCTGGTGAAGGCAAGCTGGCCCATGCGGAGTGCTGGCCCATGTAGGAGTGCTGGCCTGTGCGGAGAGCTGGTGCAGCACGATGATGCAACAAAAAGAGACACAGAGGACAGACAACAAGAGACACAGCAGACCAGGGATCTGAGGTGGCGCAAGAGATTGAGGGCCTCTCTCCCACTCTGGAAGATCCCAGGATCGGTTCCTAGTGCCATCTAAAGACAAGACAAGCAGACACAGAAACATACAGCAAATGGACACAGGGAGCAGATAATGGGGGGTGGAGGCAATAAATAAATAAATAAATAAATCTTTAAAAAAGGAAAGCATCTATCCTAGTCTTTTCAGATTTACCTGTGTGAGTGCTCTCCTTCAGAGCTTATTTATACAATGAGTTTAAAGAATAGCTGGAGACCAAAGTGTAAGGGATGCCCTGATCCTTTCTGAGCATGGGTCTTGTCTTGGAAACGTGCATGTGGCCCTAGGAATTCCTGTTTACACAGATATGAATGCTTCCTCTTCCATAGGAAGTAGTTTCCTCACAGTCCTAGGCACTGCACTGAATGTCCAACAGTCAACAACCCCTTTCCCCAGGCAGCCAATTGAATGCTGTTCCACAGCGTTCTTTAGGAGATCTCAGTGACCTGCCTTCTACATGTAGGACAAGTTCTGGAATGGCAAGTTTGTGGCCAGTGTCCTGCTTCAGTCCTTCAAACCACTGCTGGATTGGGTCAGACATACATGCTCCTGGTATGTTCATGAGGGTTACTCCGTACTGGGAATGTAGGCCAACTCTGTGCAGAGCTGGTGAGGGGTGGGAGAGGGGCCAGTTATAACACCAGGAGATCCTACTACTTTTAAGTAGCCTTTTTCTTGATTTGGTATTCACTCTGTTAATGCAATCCTTTAACTGTTTTCTTCAGCTTTGAGAAAGTTCTTGCTGGTTGACCAAAGCTTCTGTGAGGGGATGGAACTCTGAAGTGTCTCACTCTGACATCTTGATTGGGGCAGGCCCCAAGAACATTTTTTTTTTAGCTAGGAGTTTTGATTTAAAAAGTTGGAAGGCATGTGTGCTTGAGACTATATGAAAAAAATGAATTTTTCAGACCAACACCTTCATGAAATGGATGAATAAAGTGGTAAGAAATTTGTAGTTCGCAATCAGAACAGAGTTTTCCTCCAACACTCAGGATACAGGGCAGAACAAGAGGCAAACTGATACCTGGAGATACTAAGCCCTAAAGGGAAAATAATGATTGCTAACATTTATACAGCACTATGTATCAGACATCCTTCTAAGTGTTTTTTATTCCAGCAATCCATTTTTCCTCCCAAGAGCTCATGAGGTATGAGCTATTATCATCCCTAATTTACATATGAGGAAACTAGAAATACTTGCCCGAGGTCACCCAACCTTGAATCTGAACCCAGAGAGTTTAGCTCCAGATTCTGTGCTTTTAACAACTAGGCCATGCTACCTCTCTGTATTTCCTTCTTCTCCTTCTGTTTGTTGTAGCCTTCAAGAAATAATCTATACTCAAGAATAATGGTTTTTGCCATAAATCTCAGGGAAACACTTTTATTTGGGAGAGAATATTTCTATTTAAAAAATGATCACAGACTATCGATTCATATTTCGTTACACCCCAAACATTTTAAATACTGAGTAGTAAACATCAAGCATATTCTGATTGCTAAGCAAAGTTCTTCATTTCCAGAAATAAATACCACTACTACCCTTTTCAAATGCAAGCATATTTTTTAGGAAAAGAGAAATAGGCTAATGAAATTTTTACCACCAAATAAAGTGCTAAGATAAAAATGACTTTAGCATTCTTCCAGCTTGCAAATGTTTTCCATTTACTTTAGAAGCTCATCTTACTGACAGATTCCTTCTCCACCTACTTTTTTGAAGGACAAGGACTGTTCGCATTTCAAACTGTATTAGTCAGCCAAAGAAGTGCCTTTGCAAAATATACCAATTGGTTGGTCTTTATAAAGGGTATTTATTTGGGGTAGAAGCTTACAGTTACTAGGCCACAAAGCATAAGTTTCTTCCCTCACCAAAGTCCACGTGTTGGAGCAAGACAGCTGCTGACGTCTCCAGGGTTCAGGCTTCTGGGTTCCTCTGTTCCCAGGGCTGCATTTCTCTCCGGGCTTAGCTTCTGTTTCCTCCACAGGTTCAGCTGTGGACCATGAGGGTCTCTACGCTTTGCTTCGCTCCACAAGGCCAGCTGTAGACTATCAGGCAAACGGCTCACTTGTCTTCTCCCAGGGCGCTCCTCTCCAACATCAGAACTGTTTCTCAAAAATCTGCTTCTCAAATCTTCTGCCTTGCCTTTTACACTTGAGACCACACCCTCTGAGGGGCAGGGCTCAACACCCTAATCATAACCCAATCATGCCCAGATAAACAGATCAGTTTACAAGCATGATTCAATATGGATTTTTGGATAATTACATGAAACTATAGCACAAACTATTATTTATTTTATTTAAAAACTCATTTGCTCCCTAAGTTTTCTCTAAAATTCTTCCTCAGCAGTCCTTTCATTAATAAAAAGCCAATTTTCTTACTGCACCATAAATATGATGATGAAAGTTCATCATCGGGTAAGAAGCAGAAGTAGGGCCAAGCATTGGCAGAGTCTGTGGCCACAGTTCCTCCAAAGTCACAGTTGTGATGTTAGGAGGGACTGCTAGGGGCTTCCTGACATCTCTTCTCCCCTTTTTCCTTAGCAAATGAGCCTCCAATTTTTAACTGGCTGCCCACCATCTCTGTTAACAAAGTGTGGCCATATGATTCAGTTCTGGACTCTGAGGTGTAGGTAACAGGGAAGTAAAGGGTGTGGCTTCCAAGAAATCTCCTCATAGGGAGGAAGTCCACTCTTTTGTCCCTTCCTTTTCCTATGGCTGGAATGGGGACACGATGCTTGCAGCTTGTATAGCCATCTTGAACCATAAAGGAAAACCAAGAGCTGGGGACAGCAGAGCAGTAAGATGGAAGATGTCTGGGTCCTCTTGACCTGGTAGAGAGACTGTAAGGATACAGTCCCAGATTGCCTATCTTCAGACTGTTCTTATGTGAGAGAAGAAAATAAACATCTGTATTGTTTAACCTTGTTACCTAATTTTCTGTCTCTGATATCTGAAACTAATCCTAAATGATGCACAAGTGACTAATCCCAGCAGTGTTTCATATGTTGTGGGACTCTTATCTAAAGAGTCATACATGGCTTACAGGAGTCTGTAAACTTCCTGAAATTGTATGTTATAGCATGTGTGCATTCATGTACTTTTCAGGAAAAAAAGAGGCCCATGCAACTCATTTAACTTGTCAGATCCAAAGTAATGTAATAAGAAATAACAACACTCATGTCTGCAGAGTTGATTTCAGATTTAGATATAATCTGTGTAAAGCACAGCACAGTGAATCGTGCCTAGCATAGTTGGCATGCCTCATTTGCAAAATTTTGTAAATGATCTTACCATACTTTCCATTAAACTAAAAGCTAGCAATCATGTTTAACTTCTCTTCCTCCCTTCCTGTAAATTACCATATTCATTGTCAAGAGCTATACATTGTTTCTCTTCAATGTGTCCTGCAATTATTTCTTTTTTTCCATCCATCCACCCAGGTTTTAGTCTTCACCATCTCAGCTAAGACCTCTAACAGGTGTTTTCATTTCTGGTCCCTCCTTACTCCATTCCACTCTCTCTCAGGCTACTAGATTAATTTATCTAAAGTCCTGGACTGCCAAGGGTTCACCAATGCCTATCAAATATCAAATGAAATGCAAACTCCAATCTCTAAGAGTAACTAAGGTAGCACAATGCAGAAGAAAGAATTATGGATTCACACAAACCTACATTTGAATCCTGATTTTACCTCCCTATTTTTTTTGTGACCTTGGAAAAATTATCTAACTTCACAGAAACTGAGTAGCCTTAGCTCTAAATTAGAGATAGTAGTACCTTCTGCACAGGGTTATTGTGAGAATGGATGAGCCATAACATATAAAATGGTAAGTTTGATACTTGTTATATACTAGGTATTCAATAAATGTGTTACCTTCCTCTTTCCCTCCATGGAATGACCATAGGCTAACAAGTCATGTCTATTGCTCATTAGTCTTCCACTAATTTCACACTTGTTCAATCTGTGCCGGTCAAACCAGATTATTGCCACTTCCCAGATATGTTATGTTCTGCCTTCTCTTATTCAATTGTGAAATTCTGTTCATACTGATTTTTTCTTTATATACCCTTTCCCTCCACTTTATCTGTTGAAACTCTATTCTTTCTGCAGGGATCCTCTCAAATGCCATCTCCTCCATGAAATCTTTTCCACATTCTCTGTGTGTTTTCTATGGCACTTCACAAGTTCTGCTTTGTCCTGTACTTTGTGTACTTGTTTTCCCTCCCAAGACTATAAGTGCCCTGAGGGTAGAACTAGAGACCTAGCCCAGATTCTTTATTTGTTTTTCCCCAAGTTAACCTCAAAATTCTCAGGTGGAACTCTTTTCGTTGTAGTTCTAGATTCCCCACCCCACCCCCCTTTTTTGGGAAAAGTTTTATAACACTATGAAGTCAGAATGATTAAAAATATATTCAGGAAATACACCATTTTAGATTTCTCCTCCATTGTCCAAAAAAGGAGGCAATGGCTTCTGTATGCATAACACTTAATAGTCGATCCAGCATTGTTACCTACCGTGCAAAATATTTATTATTGTGTCCACTGGGTACACAGAACTTTACAAGGCACTACAGGGACTTTTTCCTTTCCTTTATTTCCTAAGAGTCTGGCTCTGCCTCTTACTTCCCCAAGGCTCAAAGCTTCTTTTTCTTTTCTGCATTTCAACAACAATGAATCTCATATCTGGCTTTGAACACCACTCCTAAAGATGATGGCTAGGAGCAAAGCCTTCTGGGACACATTAGTACAGCTGCCAGTGGGCAGGAGGTGCTTATAAAATAAAAAGGCTCAGGAGTCTGGGAACATATGTGCAACTATAAGTAAATCGCCCAACACAGCTGAAAAGAAATACCCAAGAATACTTCCTTTTATTCTTTTTAAGCTGTGCATGGAGGAGGCAAATCATATTAGATTGCAAATAACTCTCAGAAGGATTCTCTTTCTGTGTGTCACCATGTGCTAATATCATAACCTTTGCCTATCAGGTCCGTGTGTTTTAGAATTACTGGAAGCTTATAAAGTCAAGTTTAAAGTAGCAAAAGTCTAGTTTTTAATCTATTGTGTAATATCAAGTATTACTCTCTGACTTGGATCATTTTTCCAGGTAAAATTATGAAAAAGAAAAAATTCCATACAACTGTAAGGTTTAATGAAGCTTCAGTTCCGAGGATAAACAGGTAGATAAAATGTTATTAGAAAACTAAACACAGTAAAAGCACCAGTAAGTTAGAGACATCAGATATCACATTGTAAACTCAATTTTAAAACTAGAAAATTATAATAAAGCTCTCACACATCATTAGAATTGGAATTTATAGAATCTATGAAGTTGCCAATATGCTACATATTCATTGCATTAAAAAGTACTGACCAAGGTGATGGTAACACAATACTGTGAATGCACTTAACAGCACTGAAATAAATATTTGAATTTGATTAAATGGGAAAATGTTAGATTGTCTATAAAGTAAAAGAACAAAATTTTTAAAGAAATCCATGGAACCGCACTACAGAAACAGTGAATCCCAAGTTAAACTATGGAATTTAATTAACTGTACAATTATAAAAATGTGCTATCATCAATTGTAACAAGTGTTCTACAGCAATACAAGCTGTTGGTGGTGGAATGTTGTATTAGAATCTTGTATTTTGTGCATGATTGTTCTGAAAACATACTACTTACTTCTCTAATAAAGGGGGGAAAAAGGCACTGACCAAGAAAGGTATTGATTTTAAGCATACTGGGAACAAGAAACTGCCTCGTATGTGTCTGCAATATATAGGACCTTGCCTAACTTACATTCTGGGAGGATGCTGGAGGAGGGCAATGAGAGGATTTAAAAGTGGTGTGAGCCTTTTCTCCAGATACAGATAAACTTTGATGTACACAGATATCTACAAAGGAAAAAGTTGGGAACACCATACCAAAAAAGCTCAATTGTTGAGCTACACACGCACCCCCTAATCCAATCTTAAGTATCTGGGTGCCGTTTTATTTAGCGAAGGTCACTTTGCCTATCTTTGGTCTGATTCGTTATGCCATGATTTAATCGTTTAAAATAAAAAGATAATTTTACTTTCCTTTTCCCCATGTTTCTTAATGTGGAAGCTCACTATCACCCTCATGTATCACCTATAATTTTATTATCCCATTTTTTTCCAAACAGGGGAAAGAACATAGGTTTTGGAATCAGAAATACCTGGGATGAAATGCTGGCTCCCCTACTCATAGGTTTTATGATTTAAGGCCAGTTAATTAACTTCTCTTGGCTTCAGTTTCCCCACTTGTAAAATAGGGATGATACCTACCTCACAGGATAAAATGAGATTTAATGATGTTCTATATATGAAGTACCTAGCACAGTGCTGAATGTGAAACACAAAGAGATAAACGCACATTGGAACAAAAATAGCATAGATCCCAACCATTTCGATTCTTCTTGATTCCAAGTATGCAATTTCTCTGTTTATTATTCTTCCAGTTTGGTTTCACTTCGATTTTTATAATCACATTAGTATTACTTTAAAAACCAATTTCCCTGATTTTTGAATTGGATAAACAAAAGTGAATTGGGTATAAGTGCACTGACTTCTTTGGCTTACTGTTCTCCTTCTCCATCAGAAATAAACAAATGACACAACTTGCTTTTGCCTTCTCTCTTCCTGTTATCCTTGTGAAGATATCTTTTAAAGACTCTAGTCATGATTTTTTCATATAAGAATTCTGCACCAAATCCTGAAGTTTGAAAATGACTTTTTATCTGATCAAGTGCTATGAAATTGTGCCACTTTAATAACAAATTTATTCCTTTTTCCTCAATTAATTGCATTTAGCCTTCAGATGTCAAAATACCCCAAATTACATAATTTTTCATATACCAATGTACAGGTCCATCATACCATATAGTCAACAATTCTATCTTATGAGTTTGTATATGCAATTGTATCCTCTCTTTCCAACTGGATTGTAGAGCTTACGAGAGTAGGGACAAATCTTCTATCTTTTTAGATCCCCCATTGTCTATATAGTGTCCATAGGGCAGATGTTTACAATTATTTGTTGATGAGAACTGGTGTGGAGTAGAAATAAAAATAACAGATATATGTGCTTCCTCATTTGTTAATTATATTCACATTTTCTAAAAGTATAAATCTGAGTATAAGGGTCTATTTAACTTCTATAATGTTAAATTTCTCCCTAAATTACTTCACATTTTCTTTCCCTTTTCTCTGACTTTAATACCAGGAATCTTGTATACAGCTTAGTTGTTTCTTGTATCAGAAAAAGTCCTGATTTTGACTCATATCTTTTCTTAAATCCATTTAGTATGTTATTAATGCCAAATGCATCCTGTTTTACTTCTTTAACTTCTAAAGAAGCTTAAAAAAAATCTAAATTTGTTTAAATTGCTTCAGTAACCCCAATCCATTTAGTGTTCGATTGGAATTGTAATGCTCACTTGGTAGGCTCTAAGATCCTTGGGGAAAGATGATAGTTAGTTTGGCCCATTGTCACATATCACATGAAGATATAGAAAAATTTAGTGCAATATATAAATGAAAATAAATATAGAAACATAAGGAATACAGTATTGAGGGAACTGTAACAAGTACCGTGACAGATTTGTATAAGAATTAAAATACTCATTACCAATTTTACTACAAAGGATGGATTTAAAAATTTTAATCTCAGAACATAGGTATTTCCAAAATGGAATCCTCAGTGGGCAGAGTACACAGTAGGATGAGGAGAGAGGAAAACCAAGTTCTGTGCCAGATACAGTGGCAGAAATCTCTTAAATTTAAGCTCATTGAAACTGCAGGACATTCCTTCTAGGTTGGTACATTTATCCTACAGATCCTGATTTTATTGACATCTAAATTTATTACTAAGACTTAAAGTTTAAAATATTGATAAAATTATAAAGTGACCACAAATATACTTCCTTTGCTTTCTGTGAACAATAACTTCAGGGTCTTTATTCAGAACCTATGGTTACTTTGATTCAATATTATAGACATGGTTTCCAAATTTTTCATTACAACTGTAAAATAAATTCCGTAAAGTGATATGGTAAGTTTTTAAAATAATCACATTATCATGGAATATAAACAAATTTGAGGGTTCTGTAGTATAATTGACTTTTATAAGGTCAGTTTTCTTATGTGCTAAATGGTCTTGCAGGAGGAAAAATTCATTCAAACTCAATTCTGCTTTTAGGAATAAAGCCAAGGATATTAATTTAGTTTTGTATTTAAGAACTAGCCTCTGCCTAGAGGGCAGTGGGCTTGGCAGAGTATTCAATGATCTCACCAAGAGCTTTTGTAACACACTGGCATTAGACAGTGTGTTTGTAGCATTCGATACCACTGAAGCATAACACAATGTATCCTGACATAATTCAGTTTTTAAAACCAAACTCATTCACTAGCCCCATAAAATAATGATAAATAATGTAATAGTTTGAATAAGATAAAATTGGAACATGGACATTCATCCATTTAATATATTTTTTGAGCATTTCAGCTGCACTGGATACTTTAAGACACATAATGACAAACTAGATATGATCCCTTTCTTTGGAAACTTAAAATCTAAAAAGTGAGACAAGGTATGGACACATAGTTAAAATGTGAGGAATAAGGTGAGAAACAGCATAAAAGTGGCACCATGAAATGCTATAGGACTTTAGAAGAGGGTGTTATCACATTTGGATATGACACCCAGGAAAGACTTACAGACTAAATGGCATTTTAGCTGACCTGGAAATGTGAGTAGGATTTCAGTGGGCAGAGAAGGGAGGGATCCAAATGAGAAGGGAGAGGCACTGAAGTGGGATGTCACAAGCTCCTTTGGGAAATGGTGAATGAGCCAGTTTAGTCCTAGAGTATAGCCCATGCATAGGGAGTATAAGGGAAAGCAGGCCGCTGGTTATGCAGGGCCCTCAAACTGGAGGAGAGACTGAAGGCTGAAATTCCATTGAGGCAGCTCCTTTAGTGGCCCAGATATTTGCATGTGAGATACAAGGGGAGGGAAGAAAATTAATAATTATTAAGAGCATACTATGTATAAGGACATTAATTAAGTGCTTCAGCTATAATATCCCATTTACTTCTCACAAGAACTCTGAAAGGAAGATAACATTAACTCCAAAGTTCAGTTGAGGAAATTGAGGCTGAAAGAGCTTATTTGCCCAAGGTCACCAAGATAGTAAAAAAAAGGTCTAGGAGCCCATACTTTAAAGCTCATGTTTTCTGTTCTACACCAAGCTGGTAAAGAGCCCTTCCTTTCATAATTCCTGCAATTCAGGATCAGCTGTTGAGTATGTTAGCTGTTCTTCTAATACAGACCTAGAGATAAGCACATATAGCAGAATGATTTTGGTAACATAGAGGTTCTCCTTGAAAGCCAAAATTAAGAAGACTCTTCTACCCCAAAAAGCCACAAATGCATCCTCACTAGACTGAGAGCTTCTTAAAGGTGGACAGTGTCTTATTTGTCTATGAATCCAAGGAGCAAGCACAGGGTCTGGCACTGAAGAAGCTATCACAGTGAATCAAACTTGAGGTTCATGCTACATATTTTTTGTTTTCAATAGAAGCTCCAAGGAAACAGTATCAACAGTTTGCATTGTTCCAAGGTTGTAGCTCAGAGAGTTGTTTCCACAGATGAGGCCCATCCCAAGCCCTGGGACCAATTCTGCTCTTAGGGAAATAGAAGGATTTGACCAGAAGCTCAGCAGCACGGCACCAGTTCTGCCTTGTTCTTCAATCCCAGTTGTCAATGCTGGTGTTTTGTTTCTTCTTACCACTGGGGCCAAGCTCTCCCTTTCAACTTCTGGTAGCTGCAACCCTGTTTTGCTTCCTAGGCCAACATCCCTGGCCTTGAATTCTAACCACATCTCAGTTTCTTATCTTTCCAACAAGATATGAAACATGGTAGGAGCTCTCTGATACCAACCTTCTGTTTGATGAAAGCTTTTGTGCTCCCTTTATCAAGTGCTTTGCTTGCATGCCCTTGTAACTGCCCCAGACGTTCTGGCCCACTCCAGCTGGTCTGTAGAGTCATCATATCCCAGCCCCCCCCCCCCCCCCCCCCCC
>PVKH010021727.1:0-14277 GCA_004027955.1 Chaetophractus vellerosus | reverse complement strand
GCCCACCATCTTGCTACAACATATGGCAGCTGACTTTGGTGAGAAGGTGCCTCTTATGGTGCCTTGAGTTAGACTTTTCACGGCCATTGAACTGTAATCTTTTAACCCCAAATAAATCCCCTTTATAAAAGCCAATCTATTTCTGGTACTTTGCATTGACAGCCCTTTAGCAAACTAAAACGGTGGGATTGAACAAATAAATAAATGAATTGTGACAGTGGGAGTCAGATTTCTTACTGTGGGAATGGGAGGTAACACATAAGCAAAGGGGAAAACTAGAATTAGCCATTTGGTACTGGATTAGATTTGGAGATAAAGGCACAGTTGAATAAATATAAAAACAATCATGGATATGTGCATATTTATGAGTTAATATACATCAGAATATATTTCCAGATTCTGTCCACTGAGAAGACCTAAAGCAAAGGCATCCTAGTAACAATTAACACAACCAGTACCCAGATCTTGGATTCTAATTCCATTCTCACATAGATGGAATCAGCTATACTGGGAGAAATGGCTGATTCTAGGACCAGAGCAAGGAATAGACAAGATGAAACTGGAGCATTTGCAGTGTCAAAGGTAGCAATGATGGGGGTCAAAGGGACAAAGGAACCAATTGATGGAACTCCCAGTAGACAAACTTAAGTCATTTTGATAACTAAATAATGGTATTAGATTATAATCTAAATTATAAAATAAATATCAATGAGTCCACAATGATTTCAATAAATTACAGAATACATTCATACATAAATACATACATACATACATACATACATACCTATATACTAGAGAAGAATAGGCAAATCTCCTATACAGAAGGATTCAAAATAATTTAGGTAGATATAGCCCCTTGAGGAGATGGAACATAACTTCACCCCTTAAATGTAGCCTGAATATAGTAACCTCCATTCAAAGAATATAGTATGGGAAACAGGGAAAAAAGGATAACTTCAGTTTAATGTAACCTGGCAAGCACTACCTCAACCAGGTGTTCACAGTGCACATAAGAAATGAATCATGATGAAAGTATGTACCATTGGTAAGCTTTGATGAAGATGGCACTCTACCTTTGCTATCTTCCTCCAAAAAATAGAATTTCAATCTAATTATCAGGAAAATATCTGACAGACTCAAATTAAGGGTCTTTCTACAAATTATCTGACCAATACTAAAAAGTAACAAGGTTATCAAAAATAATGAAGTCTAAGAAACTCGCAGCCTAAAGGAGCCTAAGGAGATATAAATAATTGATTTAATGTGGTATCATGGATTGGCTCTTTGAACAGCAAAAGGATATTAGTGATAAAGAAGGAAACTCTAGTAAAGGTGCTATTTAATAATAATCTATTGATATTGGATCATTGGTGTTAACAAAGTTATCAAACTAATATGATAACAATAAATGAGCTGGGTGTGAGGAATGCTGAAACCTTCTGTACACTTTTCTCTAAATATTTGTAAATCTAAATCTATTCTAAAAACAATACTTAAAAAAATTTTAAATTACAAAAAATATTCTAAGAAAAATAGACACAAGGAGATTTACCTCATCGTTTATTGACTTAAATTAAGTAATTATGTCCTGTTCCTTTGATCTTGGGACAGCAATATATTCTCATCACCTGCTTCCTAGAAATCTTGCACCTTGAAGGCCTCTGGTTCATTCAGTTGTCACATGACTGCTTGTTGCCCAGGTGAGCTAGGAGGCATGCACCTGGAAGTCTAGAATAGCTGATATAATCCTTTCCATCCAGGCTGCCTGTCTGTGATATTTCTTACAGAGTGCTCTATTTCTGCCCCAGGACTTCCAGAAGGGGCCTCAGGCAAACTTGCAGGGAAAACAGAAACAATTAGTTGATTCCAAGTCTGAGTACCTCAGGTTAATTTATCATAAAAATGAGAGCATTTGAATGGAGGAAAGTTGAATCTCCTTTCAGGATATAGTGCATGAAAGTATGGGCTTACCCTTAACTATTTCACAAGGTCTCAGTCAATGATTTCCCTGAAGGGAAGAATGTATTACAGATAGTGAGGGCAGGCATCAGACGAACTGCCAGCCTTCACCATTTATCTTTCAAGGATTTGTACAACCAAGAATAAAATACAATCTTTTTAGATTAAAAAAAATTCTTAAGGGTTGAGAAAGAAAAAGAGAATAGATTTAGTTCCCACTGCTGTCCCCATTTATGCTGTTTCACTTAACCACATTTCCGTATCCCAAAGATATATACTACTATTTATATCTGTATCTATGAATATATATATAAGAAACTATGTATCCTTTCTGTGTTTATGGAAATGCAATAATCTCTCTCTCTCTCTCTCTCTCTCTCTCTCTCTCCCCCACCCCCCCACTTATTCCCTATTTTCTTTTTCCTTTATTTTTAAAGAAGCTTTAGAAGGATAACACAGTATATGTACCGTCCTGTATCTTGCTTGTGTCACTTCTGGTGATGCCTCAGGAAACCCATGTGAAACAAGGCTGTCAATTTTTCATGCTAGCACCTGTCCTTCAAAGTCTCTCAGATACTCCCTGTCTTTTCTTTTTCAGACTAGTCTTCCATGTCTTCTTTTTCTCCATGTCTACTGCTAAGTGACTTTCTTCTGATACCTCCAATTCGAATCTCTGGATAAAGAAAATCTGTTTACTTTAAGGATTTGACTGGAGGTTTTACATCCAACCTCCTTGCACCTGCAGAATTTCCATCTCTTTAAATTAGCTGTGGTCAGGGGATTGGGGTTGTGTAAAAGCAGCTTCACCATCCCTACAAAAAAGGAATCTGACAGGAATGCTCCCTGAAGATAAACCATTGAGACTAGCCACTTCTGCCAACAGGGGTGCGAGCATGACATAAAAATCGACTGGCTATCCTTTATACATAGCCTAGTTGTCACTTATCTTCTATTCCTGTCAAATTAAACTGATATGATTAACATGATATTCTATATATTTTGGAACTGGCTCCTTCTAGATTTCCAGGGATATCTCCTATTTCTCACTTCTCTGAGAACTATGTTCAATCCACATCAGGGTAATAAATCCCCTTTCCCTGAAGAAATTGAACTTTTCTTATCCTTTTCCTGGGATTGTTCTTCCATGTGAAATATGACTCAGTATTTAAGGCCTAGTTCAAAAGCCAGTCCCTTCATCCCCTATAGCAATATGAATAAGTCTTCATCTGCAGACACAAAGGTTTGTTTTTATTTTGAATTCACATTGATTGGGAAAGATTAATGAGCAAAGAATGATAGACTGAATGTGAGGAATGTAGCCTATATAAAGCATTTCACTGGGCCTGTGAACTTATGGGAGCTTCTAAACACTGCTGAGCGCTTGTTTCGCCTACAGATAACGGTCAAGACAGTGTTGAGTGAGCACTTGTTTGTGATTACTTTTGTATTCTTCTCATAGGTATGAACAGACACATCACCACAAAACCTTTAAATGAGTTAGGAGGAAAAGTAACCTTCCTTTTTCCCTTACTTATTTAGCCAGGACTTCTGTTAGCTACCCGAGTTTGCTCTCCCTGATCTTACTATTTTCAAATAGGTTTGAAACAAAAAGGATGAAGGAGTGGAACAAGGATTCAGCAGTGTACGTGGCAAAGTCTACCAATTTCTCTTTGTCTTTCCTCTAAATACAAAGGGGACAGATATTTATGCAAATACATCTCCAGAAACAACTCTATCCAGGTATGACACCTATTTAGAA
The DNA here is from genome assembly GCA_004027955.1 of Chaetophractus vellerosus. Lineage (NCBI taxonomy): Eukaryota > Metazoa > Chordata > Mammalia > Cingulata > Chlamyphoridae > Chaetophractus > Chaetophractus vellerosus. The sequence continues at coordinate 10,559 of PVKH010021727.1, read as the reverse complement.
ATGACTGCAGCTTCAGAGTTCCACGTTGAGAAGCAATTTCCAGTTCTCTTTGCAGTTGCTGCACATGCAATTGCTTCATTTCTCAAAGAACTGAAAAAAATGTCCATGTCCTTAAGTTTGGAGCCTACAAAATTCGTTATTTATAAGGTATTAAAATTTCGCACAATATTTGCAGGTTTAACATTTCCAAGAAAAAGAATTAGACCATGTAGTTAGGAATAAAAAAATATCCAACTTTCAGGCAGGTAATCTGGTTATTTTTTGTTTTTTAACAATGCACACCAAATACTATATAGATGGCGTAAACAAGTATTACTCAATGGATCAGGGCTAATTTGAAATACTGAGCTAACCATGTCATATTCAGTTTAGTCATTTGCACTGGATGGGGAATGTGAACAGCACATACTCAAGGTAGACGTTTAGGGAAAGCTAACCAGATATTAACTCAGTTTTGGAAATGGGATTCAGTTTTGGAAATGGGACTCAGTTCTAGAAGCCAAAAGCCAACGTAAAGAGCTACCAGAAAATGCTAGTGATAATACATAGATACCGTGATAGGTACAGACACAGCCAAAGTTAGATAAGAAGGATTGGGTTGGAATTTAACTCCAATAATGAGTTCAACTACACTACTATATGATGGTGGAGTCTATGTAGTTAGTATTAGAGAACAAGCATTTTGAAAACAGAAAGGAGGCTGAAATGAATGTGGCTGTTTTGAACATTAGTGTATCTATTGATTGCAGTCACTTTGTCTTAGAATGGGTTGACCTCACAGTGGAGTGGATGGGGGGACGTAGCAGAGAAGGAGGATGTATAAATTTAGAAAGAAAGTCAAAATAGAAAAATTTACTTAAGTAGAAATCATATGTATATCACTGCTAAATGTCACCCATGTAACTTTAGTTTGGGCCAGCGCCTTTCAATATTGGCACTATTGACATTTTGGACTGAATACTTCTCTGCTGTAGAGGGCCATCCTGTTGCACTGAGTGTATTTAACAGCATTCCTAGTCTGTACCCACCAGAGGCCAATAGCACCCTCCCCCCAGTGATGATAATCCAAAATGCTTCCAGACTTGCCAGATGCCCCTGGGGAGCAAAACTACCTCCGTGGTGAGAACCATTACTCTAGAACACTTCAGTAACTGAGAATCTGTTGGTGACCCTGAAGTCAATTGTCAGTGAGGTTTGGGCAGTGATTCTTTAAATAGCAAACCAGAAAGCATTTCTTGTATAGAGGTTGTCAAGCAGCAGAACCTGCAGATACTGGCGTTGCAGCTGGGATTGTGGAAGGAACGATGACATGAAACGAAGGTGGCAAAAACTGCCCTGTCCATTTCTCCATCAGTTTCTCCCGGAGTCCCATCAGACATGGATTCTTGGTATTTCAAAGCTTTCTGTGGACACTAACAGGTCAGAAAAAAAGACTCAGTGATGACATTGGCAAGGCTCAGGAACCTGACTATATAAGCAAGCTTCCCACTCCTGATTTGCAAACAGGCACCATAGACAATTTCCCTTTTACCTGTCCCCCCTCACAGCAAAGAGCACAAGTATGTGCTGTAAATCTAAAAATGGGGGTGAGGAAACATGTTGCACTGAGGTATGTATTGGGGATGAAAAGAAATCTGAGAAATTGCCCTAAAAAGGTGATTAAGAAATTTGACTGGTGCCCATGAAACTTTAGTCTAGACCAATTTGAAATGTACTGAATTTGACTGAATAGTTTTCAAATGAATCTGTTGTAAAACAAAAAGCTAGAATTATATAAATGAATTTTTCTCTTGATACAAAAGAATGGGTTCTACTTGTCTCTTCCTTTGATAAATGTAAACAGAACATCTGCTTACTAAATGCTTTATAATTATTCAGGGATCAATATCAATTTAGCCCCATTGTGTTTTGCTCAGTTCTCAAGTAGGTGAAAACAATGAACTTACTTGCCAGCACATAAGGATTTCCACCAAACATATATATAGTATGTATGTTAAAGACAAAATTGGAGCTTACTTCAAACTTACATACAGAAAACCATACAGCAAATTAATGAATTGAGGCCCTTTTCATTTTTGGGGAGGTAAAGAATAATAATATTTGTTACATGACTCAAATATTGGCATTCCTGGCCCAGATTCCCTGGGTTCCTATAGGAGTTTGTTTGATGTGCCTATTCCTTAAGTGTTACTTGCAATTGGACTAATGATTTACACATACAATCATCTTGGGCTGATTGGAGCCATCTTTCCCTGGCGATATCTGGAAGTCACAGTGTCAATGACTGGGTTGTAGATGTGAGTGACTGACTAAGTCTGCAGCAGTATACGCAGCCCAGCTCCCTTTTCTGAGATAAGAAAAAAGCTGTGGTGTAATGTATGCTCCAGGGCTCCCTATTGTATCAGGCTCAAGCTAGACTTGACCTCAAATCACAATCTTGTTTAGTTCCTTCACCTTCCCTATTGTGCTTCACTCACTCCCTTGCTTGGTTCGCCTCAAACCATTCCCTTAACAAACATGTATACACTTAGTGGCAATGCTCCAATATGTGTTCATCAATTGTAACAAATGTACCACACTAATGAAGGATGTTGTTGATGTGGGGAAGTGTAGGAGGGGGACGGAGTGAAGCACATGGGAATCATCTACATTTTTTATGTAACATTTATATAATTTTTATAAATTTTAAAAAAGTATGTTTTAAAAAACCCATATATTCAAATGCCCGACTCAGTTTTTGGGTCTAAGAATTCAACCTAAGGCACTAGCATAAGTATAGGACTGTGCCATTTTGGAAAATACTGACTAAATTTTTATCCCTGTTGATAAATAGTAACTACCAAGATTCTAAAAGTCTTGGAAGATTCATGAGTTTTATGATTTAATGGAAAACCTCTACTACTTAAGGCAGAGGAATTATTTAAAACCAAATCTAGTGGGTAAGGAAAGTGCCAAAATAACTAAAATATATTAGCATTTGGCTCTTGAATGCTTGGGCTATTAGCTTGGTGTGTTCTCGATGTATTTTTATGAACATAGCAGAAAGTAAAAACATTGTTCCCAATCCTATTCCCAAAGACCTACCTCCCGTCCCATGTAAGTCTGGGAACTTTTTCCAAAGTTAGTGAAATGTGAAGGAAAAATGGAGTCTTTTGGGCCTGAGCAGAGAAGAGTTCTACCCTGCTCCCTGCTTAGGTTGAGGAGCTTGGGGAAAAAAAAAATAGAAAAAAAAAAAAGAAAACAGATGGCACATTTTCTTGTGGACCATGCTGCACTAACATTCCCCTCCAGTTTTTGGCCTTTGCCTTGATTTTAACCTAGTCTTGCTTTGAGGGTCTCCTGCCTTCTCAGACCCCACAGCCATAGCAGGCCCAGGGAGGTAAGTGTGACCTTCTTAATGAGACTTTTAAAATTGACCATACTATCTAACCACTAAGTCATCTGTGACTGCATATATGTGTGTATATAAATTTGTGTATTTGCCTTTTATAAAAACTTCATTAAAAAAATAATCAAAGCTGCACCTCGTTCTACCACCAAATCTCCATTTTTCTACAAAAAACTTAAAAACTCTGTCACTATAGATTCAATTATTTTTATGAAATAATTGCTTTATCTAGTAGCTGAAATGTTTCAGTTAAGAATTTTCATATGGGGAAATCAAATAAACAGCCCTCCTTACTTAATTGAAAATACATGTCCACTGAATGATAGGGATGTGATAAACTAAGTCATGACCATTTTAAGTTGTTTTCAAATTGCCGTTTTGAAAGAAATAAAAATCATTGCTCATCATTATTTTACTGCAGACTTTTCTTTGATGAGGATGTACTCAAAATAGTAAGAGGAATGTATTTAAATATCTGTCAAAGAACAATTCATTTTTTGGCAGTTAACAAACTATTGTGGGCATTTCTGATGCATGCATGCTTAGTCAATACTTCAAAAATATCATATTGCTTGCAGAGTTAAGAATGAAACTTCCTACCATCTTTATCTTTTTTCATTGGGAGTATCTATCCCAGTGGTGGGCTCATTGGCTTCATAATGAATGTTGAGTTTTTAAATGATGCTTTTGTATATAGGGATGCCAGAACTAGAGATACTTTTTTCTAGTGAAAATTTGTAAAACATTTATGACAATATGCTCATGCATGAAACACATCTTTTTCAGACTTTGATCAAACATGACAATGAAGACTAGTTCTGTTATGGAAACAATTTCAAGTGCTACATACATTTTTAGGCTTAGTATTATTGAAGTATTAAACACCTTCTACAAATGTGAACTGGGAAAATCACTAGTATTTAAAATGTTTGGGAGACAAATAACTGAGGTCTTAATGTTTGAATTTTTCACCTCTTTAATAACATGGAATTTCTTTTTAACTCAATTCTTTAAAGAAGGACAGAAAGGGAGGCAGAGAGGGAAGTAAGAAGGTGAAAAGAAGGAAAGCATGCAAAGAAAAGATTGTTTTCTTTCATCCAAGAGCTAACACTGAAGTAGAAATATGCTTTTTCTAGTATACAATGTTCACATATTAATTTTTTCCTGTAGGAACAAGCTTCTTGAAATACACGTTAAAAAACCAATTTGGGCTGTCATTTTTATGTACTTCCTACTGGAATTTAATAAAGGTTATTAGAATTTTTAGTATGTTAGTTACAAATCTGAATTGAGTATCTATAGAGATACTAATTTTTATGAGTATCATTTTAAGTTATTTTCAAGATCTTTTTCACAATAACCATATTTTAGTTTCTGTAATTTAATTAGCTACCCCTTCAGAATGAATCACATAATAAGGTATATCTTTGTTTCTCTGATCTAATCATATTTTTTATTATTCTCTGAGAACTTGACTAAAAAATAAGGTTTGATTTGAAGAGGAATGAAGCAATGTTTGATCAGGAAAGAAGTCTAGATGACTTTGTTGACATGCCTGAAAGGGATGGCAGAAGGACTTGGCTCCACTGGGCCATGTCACCTTTGAGACTCTCCACATGGTCTCTCCCACTTGGGAGTATGATTTCTTACATGGAGGCTTAGTGCTCCAAGTAAACATTTTTCACTAGGCAGTAAATAGAAACTGCTGGTCTCATGAGGCCTGGGCCAAATCACTGATAAGGTATCACTTCTGCCATAGTCTGTTGTTCAAAGTAATCACAGAGTATGCTTGGATTGAAGAGTAGAAGACAAAAACTCATCGTCAGTAAGAAAGAGGGTCAAAGGATTTGGAGCATCTTCATTCCATTACTTGGGACTTTATGTTCCTGGTCTCTCTACCCAGAACCCTCTCTCCATGTTACCTCCACTACTTCCTTCAAACTTCCCTGAAAGGTTGATACTTCAGAAAGACTCAATTTCCTGGACATATCTGTCAAAAATTGAGACTTTGAAAATTATTTATTATGAAAGTACCCTCTTTAGTGACTTCAGATTTCTTAACATATTCTCAGTTGTTTTTGTTTCCTATTTGTATTAACAGTTTAATGAATTAAATGCAATAGCCACAATTAAAACAACTTTCTGTCTCTTGTACACTATTTTATTTCTAGCTCCTACAGCTTTCATTAACACAAGGAAGGCACCAATTCTTATATTTTAAAATATAAATACAGTGAATTCTATGATGTGAAATGATTTTTATGAGTGTAAAATATTATATAGTAGCAGATTCAAGGCAGCAGCCTGGGATTACTAACCTTTGGTACAGTTACTTGTCTGTATAAATACCTCTTTGGCATCCACCCAAGGTGACGAGTTTAATACTATAAACCTAGAGGCCATGTAATAAAGTAATAGTAATTCATTTTTTGTGTTAATGAATGTATGAGTACCCAATATACATGATAAATATAAAATATACTAGCAGGTAGATAAACATAGTTTGGACCAGGGTTGCATTCTTCAAAATGATGAGACAAAAACTTGACAAGGAGGAGGGGAGCACCTCAACACATTTTAAAAATTTGCTAAAATGCAACCATAAAAAAATTAAAATAATGCTACTTCTCATTTCAGCCAAGAATGAAAATATAATTGAACAGAAATCAAGGCAAGTGAGGGAGGGTATACGTGTGTGGTTAGATATGTTTAAATATTTCCATCAATTATGATATTTAAATTCTCTTCAAAGCTTAATTACAAGAAGGAACTTTAGGGTTTTTTTAAGCACTAGAAATGAACGAAGTCAGGAAAGAGATGAAGAATATCATGATTATAATTATCAGGTTGGTATACAAACTTCTAACAGAGGGTTCTATATGATTCAGTTGATATTAGGGAAAATTTAGTTTTAAAACTATTTTTCATTCATTTGGCCATTGAATAAAAAATATTTAAAAGGAACTTTATGCAGGCACTGTTCTAGGTTTTAGAGATTAAACAATGCATGATATATTCAATCCTCTTGTTCTTAAGAAGCCTGTTTTGAATACACATGGTAAGCAAATATATATGATATGTGAGACAATAGCAATGTTCTAAAGATATTAAAGCCAGAGTTTAGCATAGCATCTGAAGAGAAATTGTAGAGGAGCTAAGCAGAATGAGGAATGTATGAGAAGAATATTTCAATCAGAGCGTACTATCATGTGCTTTATTCCTGAGGTAAGAATAGCACACAAATTTCAAGGAACAGCGTGGCTGGGATGAAGATCACAAAGAAGTTAGAGTTTTGAAGAGAAAGCTGAAAAGGAAGATAAGTCTCATACTGTTCCAAACGTTGTCGGTCATTTTACATATTTTGACATTCTCATAATTAAATTGAAAGTACTGAAGTGTATTAAGGATGGAAAAGACATTCATAAAAATATCTTAAACTCTGAGTACAGAGACAACAATTCTATTTTAATATGAGGGCACAGAGAAGTGGGGCAGGATGATGAAGTAGTTTTACTTGTTTGTTAGTTTGGAAATAGGAAATGGAATGAGTTGGTGTTCCCTAAAATATTCACTCCATTAACAATCTCCAGGAATGGTTTGAGAAGGTATGGAGGCCATGAAAAGGACAAGGGAAGATATCTGACTTTTTTTTCCTTTTAATAATTTACATCCATGTTATATAAACTGTAGGTCTTCTGGTGATGTTTGGGAGCTACATCTATTTATATTGTCTTTCTTTTGAAAAACTTCATGGTTATTAGCTTTAGTATCAGTCTGAGATATGCTTTCCATTGTTAGAGCATAGCATTATATCAGTCCTATAGCCTTTCTCTAAGTAGAGTATGTTGTTTGAGAAGTTCAAAGTGTACCATGAACCTCTAACTATGTGACGAAATCAGAAATACAATATTTATGACATATTGGATATGGTATTTTCATTCACTAAACAGGCAGGGTTTCATACTTAAAGAAATTATCTGTCAAAATAGACAACAAAATAGAAAAGAAATATGGGGGAAGCCTATTTATTTGCTTATTGTCACTCTGTTAAAGGTGAGAGAGTGATTTAAAAACATAGGAACATATAATTAAAGAATAGAGTGCTAAATATGGGCTCAAATAAAAGGGAAGAGCCATATGTAGGTAAATTATACCTGAGTCTAACTCTGTTACATGGCAAGCATATAATCCAAAGTTATGCCCACTGACAGGATGCCAAATTCCCGAGGTTGTCTGCCTTGCTTATAGTGTCTAGATGTCTCTAGAGCCCTCAGGAGCCCCACTGTTTGAAGCACTGTTCACTGTGGCACTCAATGAGATCCTCCTGAGATGTGCATAAGTGTAACCTCTGGAATGACCTCCCCACTCACTTTGAAATCACTTAGCCATAAAACCTCATTTGTATTTAATATTTCCTCCTTTTCGTCAAGGTGTTTTTCCAAATGCATCACTTTTGGGTACTTGGTAATAACCCCTCAGTGCCAGGGAAGCTTATCCCCAGGATTCATGTCCCATACCAGATATGGAGGGCAGGTAATGCATTTATATGCTGAGTTTGGCTTAGAAAGAAGCCACAATTGAGTGACAAGGAGGCTTTCAGGAGGTAATTCTTAGGCAATATATAAGCCTAAGCTAAGTTTCAATTTCACATGAACAACATCATAAGTACAAATATCAATATCAATGGCCTGGCATATTGATCTGTCTTCTTTCACCACATACTGTCCATGTACTTGGGGGAATTCTTGTTGCTCTATTAGAGAATGTAACAGTACTTCCCAGCATGGGAATACAAAATTCTTTTTGTTACTGTGTGGGTCTCCACCCACCAAGACCAACTGAATATATTCATAGTCCATAGAGGCATGCCTCAGGTGCACCCCTCCCCACACATCACCCTAACACTGACACCTTGCACCAGTGATCCTCCCTTCTGTTCATATGCTGGTTGAACCCTGAACATCAGTAGAGTTGGCAGGCCTACTCTCCAGTCTCCAGACTCACCCAGGACAACTAATAAAAGAACGATGATGGACAATGCCCACCCCCAAAAAACAGAGTATCTACAACTGCAAGCCAGTCAGTTCCATCCATTTGCCCCATGGGATCTAATCCCCCCTTAATCAGAAGCAGAGTGGACATCACCATCCCAAAATCCTCATGATTGAGGAATGAACAAACATAAGAGAGGAATGCAGCTATGGACTTATTATTATTCTAGCAATGGAAGAACTTGTATCATTGATATAAAGGCAGTGGTCACCAGAGGTTCTGATGATATGGAGAGGATAAGTGTAACATGGGGCATTTTGGGGACATTGCAATTGTCCTGCATTACATTGCAATGATGAATACAGGCCATTATACATTCTGTCAAAACCTATAAAATTGTGCGTTGCAATGTATGAACTTCAAATTAACCTATAGACCATGGTTAGTAACAATAATTCAATATGTGTGCATCAGTTGTAACAAATGTACCACACTAATGAAATATGCTGTTAATGGGGGAAAATAAGGAAGGAGAAGGGAGTGGGATATATAGGAATCCCCCAATATTTTCCATGTAACATTTATGTAATCCAAAGCTTCCTTAAAAATAAAATTTAAAATATATATATTAAAAAATACATAGGAAGAGGAAAAATAAAATGACAGTAGTATAAATATGTCCTTCAAACTGATAATGACACTTTTTTCCAAGTTGCCTGCTCAAACATACACTGAAGCCGTTTATATATGAGATATCATTCACTGACTTCTTTTTTTTTTTTTTAAAGATTTATTTATTTTATTACATATCTCCCCTTCCCCCCGCTGCGGCGACGCGCCAAGAGTGGTCATTGCGCAGGCGCGGCTTTCTCCACTTGTGGGCGGTCTCTGCGTCCGTTCATGGCCGGCGCTTGATTCAGTTCACGGGTGGCTGGCTGCGCTCCATCTGCGGGCGACCTGCCCTGCCCATGGCGGCTCTTGCCCTGTCCATGGCAGCTTCTTGCCCTGCTCACGGCAGCTCCGGCCCGCCCATGGCGACTTGCCATTCTCAAGGTGGTCTACCCGCTAGGAGAGGTCCCCGGGAATTGAACCCGGGGCCTCCCATGTGGTATGCCGGCACCCTATCCACTGGGCTATCGAGCCGAGCCGGCCCATCATTCACTGACTTCTAACTTGGCTATTGTGTTTTGTAGGGAGGGAAACTTTACCCTCACTGCCTATCCACAGCATCAGATTCTGCCTGCCCTTTACTGTGTATGACAAGTTAAAAGACTGGACCAACCTTGTCAGTGGCTAAATTCATTTTACTAAGCTTTAAATCTCTCTATCAGATAGTTTTTAAATGAAAACCAACACATGATTGCAATTTCAACTTTCCCTAAAATGTACTGCACAATTTAATATGTCAATAAAATCTTATGGGATTTATACTGAGATGTGAGCCCATTTACATGTTAGAAATCTATATTTGGCATACATAAAAGTCATAGAGATTTACTTTACAATGTGCATGGTGATTGATGATGAGTCAATTTATAATTTCTCCAAAAGCATTAGAAGTGAACATGTAAACTATGCCTATTGTTAGTCTTTAAATCTATTGCTACTAGAAGTAGTCCCCAGTCTCTAATCCCTGTGATTTAGTCTGCTAGTTTGCTAAAACTGCAATATACCAGAAATGGGTTTGCTTTTACAATGGGGATTTATTGGCGTGCAAGCTTACAGTTCTGAGTTTGAGAAAACTGTCCACATCAAGGCATCATCCAGTGATACTTTTTCCCAGAAGATGAGCTTCTGTCAGTCCTGGACTCTTTTGTCACATGACAAGGCACATGGCGGTGTCTGGTGCCCTCTCCCTTCTCCTCTAGGCTGTCTTCCTTCAACTCCCTGCTTCCCTGGTTCTCTCTCTTCCGCTGAGTTGCATTCTCTTATGAAGAACTGCAGGATTAAGATGCACCCTGGGCCACACCTTACTGAAGTAACCTAAACAGAAGATCCTTAACTGAAATTACATAATCAAAAGAGCCTACTTACAATAGGGCCACATCCACAGGAATGGATTAGCTTTAAGAACATGATTTTCTGGAGTCCACCTAGCACCGAATGGTCACACCCTGGAAACTGGGTAGTTTTCTTTTTTTTTAACAAAGTACATATTGATAAAAATGTGTCCTTCACC
>PVKH010021726.1:0-14258 GCA_004027955.1 Chaetophractus vellerosus | reverse complement strand
ACCACTTTAGTCTCCACCCCTCAGCCCCGCATCCCAAGCATTCATCCGGACCCCCCTCCATCCCCCCAAACATCCTGAGCTCTCCAACCTGTCCCTCCCAGTCCTCTGAGCCAGTAGCCCTGCACCACAAAACCCAACCATATCACCACCTACCTGTCCCTTTCCCATAACACGCGGCCACGCTCTATCGACTCACCACAGATTATGTCCCCATGGATGATATCCCATTACTTTCTCTTCTCTTTCTCTTTCTTTTTAAACTCACATTCTTTCTTTGTGGTTTCCCAGTGTCTGCTATCAGATCTTGCTAAAGTTTTGTCTCCAGTTGGGTGAGAGAACTGCAGACCTCAGCCTTGCTTGAATCCTTGGTCAGCAGATCTTATGTAATCTTTGGCCTTTCTTCCATAACCTGTTCTTCTGTATTATACAGAATCTCTTGAGAAAATCTCCTATGTGGACCCAGGTCCCTGGACTCCATGTAAAGAATTTTCCTTCTCATAGGAATTGAATGAAATTAATAAATTTTGACTATAATAAATCATCCTTAAGACAGCCACTGCAAGATCTGTCCACTACTTCCCAAAAGATGTGCTGAGTATCTTCACTGAGTGGGTTACTGAGAACCCCCAAATGTACTCAGTCAGAAGCTTCTTGGTTTATAAACCCTGTTGGTTTGCTTCTATTAAAGTTAATTAACTAAAAATTATAAAAGGTGATCTGTTAACATGGTATGAAATTCAACATACTATTTGAATGTATATGATCTATAAACAAATTAGGAAGATGCTAAATATTTATGCCCCAAATAAGATGAAAGAAAGTTATCATTGGATTTCAACTGGTGCCCCAAATTTTGGCCCTGGGAAGGTAATAAAAAGGATCAGAACCCTCCACTCTCCCTTTGCTAGGAATGCCTAGCCCAGTAGCCCTGCAGGAGTCTGGCTGTGGACTAGGTGAAAACCCTCTCTAAACTCACCCTCCATACCAAGAGAACTGTGGAAACTCTGGGTTCCCAAATTGTTTGGACTGTCATAGAATCACATATTTGTCATGGGTAAAAATAATGTGGAGAATATTTGCACTTTGCTCTTAAGTGTATTTAATAGGAAACAAGAGAGAATGAAAGCCTTTGTCTTAGTTACCCTCACTTGATATTTTGCAATTTTCATTTCAATATAATACAAAAAATCAAAGTACAGACATTTGGGAACCACATATCTGACAAAGGTTTAATATCCGGAATATATAAAGAAATCCTTCAACTTAATGACAAACATACAAACAGCCCAATTAAAACATGGGCAAAAGCCTTGAATAGACATCTCTCCAAAGAAGACATACCAATGGCCAGAAAGCATGTAAAAAGATGTTTATTATCATTAATCATAAGGGAAATACAAATCAAAACCACACTGAGACACTATTTCACATCCATTAGAATGGCTGTCATTAAAAAATAAAAGGAAAATAACAAGTGTTGGAAAGAATGCAGAGAAATAGCAACACTCATTCATTGCTGGTGGCAATGTAAAATGGTGCAGCCACTGTGGAAGAGAGTTTAGCAGTTCCTCAGAAAACTAATTATAGAACTATCATATGACCCTACAATCCCACTTCTAGATATATATCCGAAAGAATTAAAAGGAGAGACTCTAGAAGATATTAGCACTCTGATGTTCATAGAGGCATTATTCAAAATTGCCAAAAGATTGAAATAACCCAAGTGTCCATCAACTGCTAAATAGATAAAGAAAATATGGTGTGTACATATAATGGAATATTATTCATCTGTAAAAATAATGAAGTTCTGATTCATGTGACAACGTGGATGAACCTGGAAGACATCATGTTGAGTGAAAAAGGCCAGACAAAAAAAGAAAAATATTGTATGATCTCATTATATTTGAAACAATTAGAGTAAGGAAACTCATAGAGTCAGTTAGCAAGGGAAGGGTGGGAATAGGGAATGGGAAGTTAAGGCTTAAAATGTACAGGGTTCCTATTTGGAATGATGGAAATGTTTTGTTAATGGATGGTGGTGATGGTAGTACAACATTGTGAGTGCAATTGACAGCACTGATGCTATGCATGATTATTCTGTAAACCCGCACCTTCTCTAAAAAAGAAGAAAAAAAAGTACAGACTAGGAAGGAAAAAGGAAATCTCATAATCAAGAGAGAGGGGAAGTTGGTTTCATTTTTTTCTTGTGATTTATTTTTTAAATATATTTTTATTGAAGTATATCATTCATACATGAATATGCATAAACAATAAGTGTATAGTAAAGATTGTGAACTTACAAAATAAACATACATAACATCATACAGGGGTTTCATACATTACCCCTCCACCAACACATTGCATTGTTGTGAAACATTTGTTACAAACTGCAAAAGCATTGCCAAAATATTATTGTTGACTATAGTCCCCATCTTACATTTGGTGTATTTCCCCCACAACCTACCCTATTTTTAAAAATATTTTTTTATTACAGAGGTTGTGAACTTGCAAAACAATCATACACACGTGCAGAATTCCCATACAACACCCTCTCACCAACACATCACACCATGGTGGAACATTTATTATAGATTATAAGGTAATATCATCAGACTATTACCACCAACCATGGTCCATAGTGGACATTTGGCATACTTTTTCCGTATGCCTCTATTATCAACACAGTACATCTTTAGCATTGATGCAAGAATATTACAGTATTGCTGTTAGCCACAGTCTATAGGTCATACCAATTGTAGTTTTCCCATGCTTCTCCACATCCCCACCACCCTGCAATAGTGATGTACATCTGCTCTAGCTCACAGAAGCTCTTGCATTTGTACCCTCAACCACAATTCCCATCCACCTCTGGGTTCACTGTGTTATTCAGCCCCTAGATTATTCTTTAACTTTCTTTCAACTGACATTTACTTCCTCAGATTACCCTTTTCAGCCACAATCCCATGTATAAACCAGTTGCCACTCACTGTAATGTGTTACCATCAATATATTAATTCTACATATATTAAGCATCCTTAGTTCTTTTCAACCCTCCTCTTATCTCCTAATATCCTATACTCTAGGCTTTAACTCCATGTGTTTATTCTTTGTATTTAGTTCATATTAATGAGACCATGCAATATTTGTCCTTCTGTGTCTGGCTTACTTCACTTATTATAATGTCTTCAAGATTCATCCACGTTATCACGTGTGTCACAATTTCATTTCTTCTTACTGCAGCATAGTATTCCATCATATACATATATCACATTTTACTTATCCATTTACATCATATATATACCACATTTTACTTATCCATTCATTGGTTGACAGACACTTGGGTTCTTTCCATTTTTTGGCAATTGTGAGTAACACTGCCATGAACATCAATGTGCAGATGTCTGTTCGTGTCATAGTTTTTAGTTCTTCTGGATATATTCCTAGTAGAGGAATTGCTGGATCATATGGAAGTTCTTATATTTAGTGTATAGAAACACCACTGATTTTTGTGTATTGATCTTGTATCCTGACACTCTACTGAAATCATTTATTAGCTCTAGCAACTTTGTTGTAGATTTTTTGGGACTTTATAGATATACAATCATATCATCTGCAAATAGTGAAAGTTTTAATTCTTCCTTTCCTATTTGGATGCCTTTTATTTCTCTCTCTTGCCTGCTTGCACTAGCTAGAACCTCTAGCATTATATTGAACAACAGTAGTGACAATGGGCATCCTTGTCTTGTCCCTGATCTCAATTATAAAGCTTTTGGTCTTTCACCATTAGGTGCAATGTTAGCTGTGGGTTTTTCATATGTGGCCTTTATCATATTGAGAAAGTTTCCTTCAATACCTATTATTTGTAAGATTTTTATCAAGAAAGGATGCTGTATTTTGTCAAATGCTTTTTCCACATCAATTGATAAGATCATGTGATTTTTCTTCTTTGATTTGTTAATGCGGTGCATTATGCAAATTGATCTTCATGTGTTGAACCAGCCTTCCATGCCTGGTATAAAACCCACTTGGTTATGATGAATAATTCTTTTAATGTGTTGTTGGATTTGATTAGCAAGTCTTTTATTGAGGATTTTTGCATCTGTATTCATTAGAGAAATGAGCCTTTAATTTTCTTTTTTCCTAATATCTTTATCTGGCTTTGGTATTAGGGTGATATTGGCTTCATAGAATGAGTTTGGTAGTGTTCCTTCTTGCTCAATTTTTTGGAAGAACTTCAGTAAGATTGGTATTAAACCTTCTTTGAACGCTTGATTTAACTCACCTGTGAAACCTTCTGCTCCTGAGTTCTTCATTTTGGGGAGCTGTTTGATGACTGTTTCAATCTCTTTACTTGTGATTGGTTTGTTGAAGTCTTCTATTTCTTCTAGGGTCAGTGTAGGTTGTTTGTATGTTCCTAGGAATTTTTTCATTTCATCTACATTTTCTAGTTTTTTTGGCATAAATTTTTTCATAGTATCCTCTTATGATCTCTTTTATTTCTGTGGGATTAGTAGTAATGTTCCCATTTTCATTTTTAATTTTATTTGAATCTTCCCTTTTTTTTTTCTTAGTTAATCTTGTGAAGGGTTTGTTGATTTTGTTAATCTTCTTGAAGAACCAACTTTTGGTTTTGCTAATTCTCTCTATTGTTTTGTTGTTGTTGTTGTTGTTCTCAATTTCATTTATTTCTGCTCTGATCATTGTTATTTCATTCCTTCTACTTGCTTTCAGATTAGTTTGCTGTTCTTTTTCTTGTTCCCCCCAGCTATGTAGTTAGGCCATTGATTTTAGCTCTTTCTACCTTTTTAATGTAAGAATTAAGAGCTATAAATTTTCCTCTCAACACTGCCTTCCCTGTATCCCATAGGTTCTGATATGTTGTATTCTTAATGTCAGTCATCTCAAGATATTTATTGATTTCTCTTGAAATTTCTTCTTTGACACACTGACTTTTTAAGTGTGTGTTGTTTAATCTTCATATATATGTGAATTTTCCCTTTTTCTGCCACTTGTTGATTTCCAACTTTATTCCATTATGATCAGAAAAAGTGCTTTGTATAATTTTGATTTTGTTGAATTTATTGAGATCTGCCCTGTGACCCAACACATGGTCTATCCTGGAGAAAGATTCATGAGCACTAGAAAAGAATGTATATCCTGCTGTTTTGGGGTGCAATGCTCTGTATATGTCTATTAGGTTTAGTCTATTTATCATATTATTCAAGCTCTCTGTTTCTTTATTGATCCTCTGCCCAGATGTTCTCTCTAATGCTGAGAGTGGTGTACTGAAGTCTCCAACTATTATTGTAGAGGTGTCTATTTCTTCCTTCAGTTTTACCAGTATTTGCCTCATGTATCTTGGGGCATCCTGGTTAGGTGCATAAACATTTATGGTTGTTATTTCTTCCTGGTGAATCATCCTTTTTATTAATATATAGTGTCCTTCCTTGTCTCTAATAACAGTTTTGCTTTTAAAGTCTATGTCATCTGATATAAGTATAGCTACACCAGTGTTCATGGAATATCTTTTCCAACCTTTCATTTTCAATCTATTGGTATACTTTGGTGTAAAGTGAGTCTCTTCCAGACAGTATACAGATGGCTTATGTTTTCTTATCCATTCTGCCAATCTGTCTTTTTATTGGGGAGTTTAATTCTTTAACATTCACTGTTATTACTGTAAAGGCAGTTCTTATTTCATCCATTTTGACCTCCATCTCTTGAACCATGGGTGCTCAAACCATCTTGACCCCACCTTTTACTGTATTCACTTCTGTGGTGATCAATTACATAAAGGCTTTGACCACCATCTTCCAGGTGAAACTTGAGAGTTTTACCTAACCTTGGATCCACACTAAATACCCATTGATTAATATACCAGGGGTTTCTGTGATGTTACCAAGAATGATACTCACCAATCAAGATTATATAATCTGGAGATGTTAAGAGGTAATATCTTTCCAATCATCCTTGATCAATAGCAGACAGGAGACAATAGATGAATGTTAACTTCTTTCATCTTCCTGGCAATAGTTCTAAAATGCATTTCATAAGGCTTCTCAAGGGTCCTGTAGGATGAAACACCAATTGCCCATAGCAGTGGTCAAGTCAATAACAGACCTATGAATAACCTTTTACTTTTTTCCTGTTTTCCCTTTTTCTTCATTTCCATTAGCCTCATTGCCTGGGATAATATTCCAAAGTATACTACTTGCACATAAATCTTTGTCTTTGATTATTATTTTGGGGAAGAATGCAGAGTCTTGGGTAATACTGGAGTTGTGATGGCCACTGGCTTAAAGTAGCATTACAATGACTAAGACTCTCACTTAGAGGTGAAATGGAATGACAAAAGCAGTTATTTATAGGGTAACTGTGCCAGTTGAATGATGTGAGGATACCCATAATTATCAGGATTGTGGAGTTGATTGACTTTTAAAACTACTTTGGAAATAGAACATGACATGCTCAGATCAAACAACTATTAATTTGAAGCATGTTATGAAAGTCAAAGGCCTGCTGTGGATTAAAGTAGATCAAGTGCTAGTAATAGAGATATGCTTCCTAGCTGAGGAAGTACAAAATATGGACAATCTCCAACTGTCAGTTCCTTTAGGAAATGCCTTAGCTGCAAAAATGCACCTTCACCACTGTCATGCTATTCCCAGGGATGCCCATACAAAGAGACTGAGTGAAAGAGATATTTCAGCCTGATGGAGAATAATTGTGATGGGCAATATGTGCTCCAAAGTTTCTCGCCATATTGGCTGAGGTTATGTCAAGCTGGCATTGCAGTTCAAATTCTTCGTCTGTCTAATCCCCTCTCCATTGACAGGTATTGAGCCATAATAAATATTTTGCACCATAAATTTCATCTCAGTGTCTGTTTCTGTAAAACCTAATCAGTAATAATTCTTATCTCCTGGAACTGCAGGGATAGACTGTGTTGAAAATTAGGCCCAAATTCTAATGGTAATTATGACAGAACTGCAAAGGAGATTTAATATCTAGCTTGACATACATTCTATGTCAAAATCTGGGTCTTAAAATGGTTTCATTCCCCTGCAGAAGCCTTGAAAGACCAGCAAGAATTGACAGAAACACCTTTCTCAAAGCTCTAGAAAACAGTTGAAGGATTGCAGTAGCAGGCAAATTCCAAATCAAGAAATAGGCTACTTAAAAGCAGTAAGATTTCATGGAAACATGGCTAGCCCCTTTCCAACCCCTTCACAACCTCAGCACAGAACTGACCTGTACTCCCAATACAGATCACTGATCCTGGTTCCAGAGGGAGTAGAGTAGCGCCCATGCAAATATGAGGAGCATGGATATCTGGCTCAATCTCTGGTAGCATCCCGAGGAACTAAGCCAAGATACATGTTGCAAGCTTACTGTCCCAGAACTTGCCCTGCCTGTAGAAGGTAGCTGGTTAAACTCTCCTACAAAACATGCAAAATGCTGTGGAAGAGCAACTAAAAATCATGGCTCCATGGGACAGGGGATTGTTGGCTGTAGAACAGTGCAGTGTCTGGGACCATGAAGAAACTGTGTCCATATAAATGGTGAATTCCAAGGGTCACAGGTATGTGCCCAAGAAAAGATGAATGTGCAGAAAGCATCAGGGAGGCCCCTCCACTTTGCAATGGAGCTATCCTCTAAACTCATTGTATAGGTAAGCTTTGATAAAGAGTACTCCCACACATCAGTCTGCAAGGACTGGGAAATGTGTTTTCTTTTCTTTTTCTTTTTCTTTTTTCTTTTGTTAGCATCTGACATTCAAGGAAAGCTCTGCCATAATTCTAGCTGAATACAAACTTAAGGAGCAGATACCACAGAGTCTAAATTCCAGTGATAACACATTAAAATGTCAAAATGTCCAGGTTTCAACAAAATATTACAAAACATACAAAGAAATAGGAAGTGATGGCCCAGGCAAAGGGGAAGTTTAAAGCATTAGAAATCATCAATGAGGAGGACCAGATCTGTGAACATACCATGCAAAAACTTTTTATTTTTTATTTATTTTTTTAATTTTATTTTTCTTTTTAAAATTTATTTTTTTAAAAGATGCTTAGATTACATACATGTTACCCAAAAGATATAGGGATTCCCATATGTCCCACTCCACACACCTCCCATACCCTCCCACATGAACATCCTTCATTAGTGTGGCACATTCATTGTAATTGATAAACACATCCTAGGGCTTTGCCATTAAGCATGGGCCATAGCTCACATTGTAGTCTACACTCTCTCCCGCCCAGGTCTGCATGTTGTATGATGATATAACATGGCCTATATCTGTCATTGCAATGTCACTCAGGACAATTCCCAAGTCCCAAAAAAAAGCCCCTGTATTACAACTGTTTTTCTCTCTCCTTACTGCCAGAGCATCCAGTGGCCACTGGCTCCACATTAATGTTACAATCTCTTCCATTACTGGAATCACAATATGTCTACAGTAGAACACCAGCAAGTCCACTCTAGTCCATAGTGCTTTCCCCAATCCCGAGGACCCCACTCCACCTCCAATTGAGAAGGGGCTTATATCCCATGGGGAAGATGGATGGGACTATCCTGCTTGCAGCTTCAGACTCTCTCTGTTCCCTGGGATGGCCATTGTCCATCATGATCTCCCCACCACTTGTCCTGGGTGAGTCCAATGAGCTGTAGAGTAGGTGCTGCAACTCTGCCGAGCTCCGGGACCAGCTGGCACTTGGACAGCCCAAACACTAGAGTCTCTGGACAAACACCTACAAACTCCAGCACAAATAGAAGGGACAGATGAGCCATGTGTAGGGAAGACACAATTGAGTCCAACTGTCACTCTCAGGAGCACAAACTCCAAAGTATGGCCCATTGGCAAGCCCCCAAACTCTGGAGCTATCTGTCCTGACCATAGGACCTGGGTGTCTTCAGAGCCATCAGGAGCCCCACTATTTGGAGTAGTATCCACTTTGGCAGTCTATGAGATCCTGCTGAGATGTGTGTAAGCGTTACCTCTGGGATGACCTCGTGACTCACTTTGAAGTCTCTTAACCATATAAACTCATTTGTCTTTACCTTTTCCTCCTTTTATTTGAGGTCTTTTTCCAGTTGCATTGCTAGTTGGGACTTGGTAGCAATCTCTCGGTGCTGGGGAGGCTCATCCCTGGGAGTCATGTCTCACACTGGGGGGATGGTAATACATTCATATGCTGAGTTTGGCTTAGAGAAAGGCCATGTTTAAGCAACAAGGAGTCTCTCAGGAGGCAACACTTTGGCACCCCATTACAGTAGGCTAAGTGTCAATTTCAAGAGCAAAGTCTCATAAACCTAGTTGTCAGTATCAAGGGCCTATCAGTGGATCATCTTCCTTCACCAGCCACTGCCCCTGTACTTGGGGGACTGTTGCTGCTCCCTTAGAGAATGTGGCAGAGCCCTCCAGGATGGGATTTCAGTATTCTCTCAGTTATTGTTTGAGTCTCCACCCACTGTGACAATGTCCTGTGAACATTTGAACATTTTTACATACCTTATATGTATGCCCAGGTGAACTTTCTCCCATTTATCCCCCATCCCTGACACCCCACAACAATGATCCTCCCTGCTGCAGTTGTAACCCTTCTGTGATCCAAAGCTTCTTCAAAAATGAAGCCATTATAAGAACCAAATATAATTAATAGGAAAATGTAAGAGATAAAATACATAAAAAATTTTAAAAACTAAAAATAAAATTAAGTTAAAAGATTGGGATATTTTAAAAAATGAAAAATATTTTAAAAATATTTTTTTGACATTTTGTCTTTCATCACCACAGTATCTGGTGCCCTGTCTGTACTGTGGCACTGTCCCCCACACATTCCCCAGTGTCTCACTACTTTTCGTTTTGTTTTCAAGGAAGTTTTAGGTCACAGCAAAGTCACACACAGAATACAGGAGACTCATATACCCAACATACTCCCTCTTTCCCCCCACCATATTAATACCTTTTTATATGAGTGCTGTAACTTTGTTATAACTGGTATACAAATAGTGAAACATAGCTACTAAACATGGTCAATAGTTTACACTATGGTTTAATTTTAGACTGTACACTTTTATAAATTTTGATGATATGTACCATATTCTGTGTCCATCACTGTAAGGTCATGCAGAACAATCCCAGTGTCCCCTAAATACCCCATTTTATCTATTCTATTCCTCCCTCCACCTCCCCACAGGGCCCACAGTGACACCTTGGTGTTACTCATTAGATGACAAAATTCACAGTTACATGCAACAAGACTGAGGTCTTGACACACTGGTTTGTCCTCCCCATTAGGAACTGCCCATGCTCTCAAGAGACTCCCACTTGTCTATTTCTGAACAAATTGGTGTAACTGAGGATGGGAGTTCAACTCCTTCTCATTTATTATGTTGGTCTTCACTAACTGATACAACACATTATGACAAAATGATCACTCACACACTCCCTAAAAGCCTGCTCTAGGTGCTCCCTGTCCCAAATGCCCCCCCCACGGCCATTCAACACCCTAAACCAGTTACTCTTTCTTGTCATATGCCATAAGAGCATTCCAAACTTTGTACTTTCAATCACATAGCCGCAAATCCCCAGTGTTCATCTCTTCCCTCTTCCAACCCTTCCCCCAGTACCCTGAACCTTCCAACTCATCCTTCCCAATCTACCCACCTGTCAATGCTGTACCACCCAATACAATAATATCACTACCCTCTTGTCATATCCTTTCAATACACAACTACACCCTTTCCACTTACCATAGATTACATCCATATGGGTGTTAGCTCACAATCTTATTCTCTCTTTCTATTTATTGTAACCTATCTTCCAGACAATATCTCTCTGAGTCTGCTCAATTTCCTTAATGCATATCTGTGAGGTCATGTACTGTTTATCTTTCAATGCCTGGGTTGCTTCACTCAGCATAAGGTCCTCAAGATTCATTCATGTTATCCCATGTGTTAGCACTTTATTCCTTCTTACAGCTGAGTAATATTTCATGGATCATATGGAAGTTCTATAGTTAGTTTTTTGAGGAACCGCCAAATTGTCTTTCACAATGGCTGTACCATTCTGCATTCCCTCCAGCAGTGGATGAGGGTTCCCATTCCTCCATATCCTCTCCACCACTTACAGTCTGCTGTTTTATTAATAGCCACCATTCTAATGGGTGTAAGATGGTATCTCATTGTAATTTTGATTTGCCTTTCCCTAATAGCTAGTGATGTTGAGCATCTTTTCATGTGTTTTTTAGCCATTTGTATTTCTTCCTTGCAGAAGTGTCTTTTCAGGTCGCTTGCTCATTTTTTTAAAATGGGTTGTTTGTCTCTTTATTTTTGAGATGTAAGATTTCTTTATATATGCAGGGTATTAGGCTCCTATCAGATATATGGTTGCCAAATATTTTCTCCCATTGGAGAAAATATTCTTGATAATGTCCTTTTAGGTGCAAAAGTTTTTAATTTTGAGGAGATCCCATTTATCTATTTTTTATTTTGCTGTTCATTCTTTGGGTGTGAAGTTCATGAAACCATTTCCTATTACAAGGTCCTGTAGATGCTTCCCTACATTATCTTCCAAGGTCTTTAATGTCTCAGTTCTTATATTTATACCTTTGATCCATCTTGTGTTCATTTTTGTATATGGTGTTAGATGGTATTCTTCTTTCATTCTTTTGGATATGGTTATCCGTTTCTCCTAGCATCATTCATTGAAGAAGCTATTCTCTCCCAACTAAGGGGGCTTGATGGCCTTGTTGAATGTCAGATGACTTTATATGAAACGATCTATGTTAGAACTCTCAATTCAGTTCCATTCGTCAGTATGTCTATCCTTGTGTCAATATCATGCAGTTTTGACCATTGTAGCTTTGTAGTATGTTTAAAGTCATGTAGTGTGATACCTCCAATTTCATTTTTCTTTTTCAATATGTCTTTGGTGATTTGGGACCTCTTACCCTTCTAAATAAATTTTGTACTTAGTTTCTCCAATTCATTAAAAAATGCTGTGTTGATTTTTATTGGGATTGCATTAAATCTGTAGATTAGTTTGGGTATGATAGACATCTTAATGATGTTTAGTCTTCCTATCCACGTACAGGGAATATGCTTCCATATATTTAAATCTTCTTTGATTTCCTTTAACAGTGTTCTGTAGTTTTCTGT
Source organism: Chaetophractus vellerosus (assembly GCA_004027955.1). NCBI lineage: Eukaryota > Metazoa > Chordata > Mammalia > Cingulata > Chlamyphoridae > Chaetophractus > Chaetophractus vellerosus. The sequence continues at coordinate 2,093 of PVKH010021726.1, read as the reverse complement.
ATATAAGTACTTTATATCTTTACTTAAATTTTTTCCTAGGTATTTGATTCTTTTAGTTACTATTGTAAATGGTATTTTTTCTTGGTTTTCTCCTTAGATTGCTCATTATTGGTGTACAGAAATGCTACTGATTTTTGAGCATTGATCTTATAGCCTGCAACTTTACTCAACTCATTTATAAGTTCTCAAAGCTTTGTTGTAGATTTCTCAGGGCTTTCTATGTATATGATGATGTCACCTGCAAATAGTGAAAAATTTAATTCTTCCTTTCCCATTTCGATGCTTTTAATATCTCATTTTTGTCTCAGTGCTCGAGCAAGTACTTCTAAGGCAATGTTAAATAGGAGTGGTGATAGTGGGCATCTTTGTCTTGTTCCTGATCTTAGGGGAACACTTTTATGATTTCACCATTGTATATGATGCTAGGTGTGGGTTTTTCATATATACTCTTTATCATGTTGATGAATTTTCCTTCTATTCCTATCTTTTGTAGTGTTTTTAATCAGGAAAAGGTGTTGTATATTGTTGAGTGCTTTTTCTGCATCTATAGAGATGATCATTTGATTTTTTTTCTAATGATCTGTTTATGTGGTGTGTTACATTGATTAATTTTCTTTTGTTGAACCATTCTTGCATATCCAGAACAAAACCCACATGGCCATGGTGTATAATTTGTTTGATATGTCATTTAATGTGATTAGCAAGTATTTTGTTGAGGATTTTAGCATCTAGGTTCATTAGAGAGATTGTCTATAATCTGTAATTTTCTGTAATTTTCCTTTCTTGTGGCATCTTTGTTTGGCTTTGGTATTAGGGTAATTTTGGCATCATAGAATGAGTTAGGCAATCTTCCTTCTACTTCTGTTTTTTGAAAGAGCTTAAGCAGGATTGATGTTAGTTCTTTCCAGAATGTTTCTTAGAATTCACCTGTGAAGCCGTCTAGTCCTGGGCTCTTCTTAGTTGGGAGGTTTCTGATGACTCTTTACTTGTAATTGGACTGTTGAGTTCATCAATTTCTTCTTTCATCAATGTAGGCTGCTTGTGAGTTCCTAGGAATTTGTCCATTTCCTCTAGATTATCATTCTTGTTAGCATATAATTTTTCAAAATATCCTCTTATGATACTCTATTTCTGTGGGGTCAGTGGTCATATCCACTTCCTCATTTCTTATTTTGTCTACTTGCATCTTTTCTTTTTTTCCTTTGTTAATCTGGCTAAGGTTTTGTCAATTTTGTTGATCTTCTCAAAGAACCATCTTTTTGTTTTATTTTTTTTTCTTGTACTTTCTTATTTTTTATTTCATTTGGCTCTGCTCCAAACTTTGTTATTGCCTTCTTTCTACTTCCTTTCAGGTTAGTTTTTTGTTATTTTCCCAATTCCTCCAGGTGTGCAGTTAGGTTTTTTATTTTAGCTCTTTCTTCTTTTTTGATATATGCATTTATGGCTATGAATTTCCCTCTCAGTACTGCTTTTGCTGCATCCCATAGGTTTTGATATGCTGTGTTATTTTCATTCATTTCTGGGTAGTTATTGATTTCTTTTGAGATTTCCTCCTTCATCCACTCTTTGTATAAGAGTGTCTTTTTTAACTTCTATATCTTTGTGCCTATTCTGGTTCTTTGGCCTTTACTGATTTCCAATGTCATTCCATTGTCATCAGAGAAATTTCTCTTTGCATGATCTTTGTATGATCGTTGTATAATCTCGGTCTTTCTGAATTCATTAAGAGTTTTTCTGTGGCTTAGCATGTGGTCTCTCTTGGAGTATGTTCCATTTGTGCACTAGAGTAGAATGTATATCCCACTGTAATTGGGTGTAGTGTTCTGTATATGTCTAGTAGAACCAGGTCCTCTAATGTATTATTCAGAGTTTTTGGTTCTTTATTGATTCCTCGACGAGATGTTCTGTCTAATGTTCATAAATGTGAACTAAAGTCCTCCACTGTAATTGTAGAGGCATCCATTTCTCCACTTAGTTTTTCCAGTGTTTGCCTCATGTATTTTGAGGTGCCCTGGTTAGGTGCATAAATGTTTATGATTGTTCTTTCTTCTTGAAAGACTATTGTCTTTGTCTCTTAAAATAGTTTTGCATTT
>PVKH010021725.1:0-14258 GCA_004027955.1 Chaetophractus vellerosus | reverse complement strand
CCTCGCCCTGCTCCCAAAGTGTCCAGTGACCCTGGCTCCAGATAATTTTGCAATTTCTTCCATTGCGCATAGCACAATTCAATAGCAGGACTCCAACAAGTCCATTCTAGTCCATAGTTCTTCCCCCAATCCCAAGGAGTCCGGAATGGTGATGTCCCCTCCACCACCAAGTGAGAGGGGGCTTATATCCCATGGATACAATGGAAGGGATTATCCTGCCTGCAGCTGCAGGCTCTCTGGGTTCCCCTGCATAGCCGTCTTCCATCGTCAACTCCCAACTAGGTGTCCTGGTTGAGTCCATTGAGTTGTAGTGTAGGAGTTGCAGGTCCACAGAGTTTCTGGACCCAGTTGGCATATGGTCAGCCTGTAGTCTCCAGTCTATGGAAGTACACCTAAAACTCTGGCATCAAATATAGGTTTGAATAGAAGAGACATTTGGACCATGTGCAGTGAAGACATATTTTGGTCAGTTTCTGTCACCCTCAGGAGCAGGAACTCCAAGTTAGGGCCCACTAGTAAGGCACCAAACTCTGGGATTATCTGCCCTGGTATAGGACCTGGATATCTCCAAAACCCTCTGAGGGCCCTCTGTTTGGGGTGCTTTCCATATTTGAAGTCTAGGAAGTCCTACTGGGATTTGCATAAGTGTTACCTCTGGGTTGCCCTCCCGAATCACTTTGAAGTCTCTTAGCCCTATGAACTCATTTGTCTTTACCATTTCCCCCTTTTATTTGAAGTCTTTTCCCACTTGTACTGCCCATTGGCATTTGTTAGTAATCCCTCATTGCCAGGGAGGCTCATCCCCGGGAGTCATGTCCTATGCTGGGAGGAAGGTAATGTATTCATATTCTGAGTTTGGCTTAGAGAGAGGCCACATTGAGCAATAAGGAGGTTCTCCAGAGGCAACTCTTAGGCACCCCTTAACACTAGGCTATTTCAATTTCAACAGCAATGACTCATAAGGCTAGTCATCAATAACAGGGGCCTATCAATGGATCATCCTCCTTTGCCAGACACTGCCCCTGTACTCAGGGGAATGTTGCTACTTATCTAGAAAATATGACAGAGATCTCCAGGATGGGAGTTCAGTGTTCTCCCATTTCGTGATTAGTAGTTCACCCCATGACCATGTCCCATGAGTCTTTGAACAATTATGTATGACTTTTATGTATGTTCAGGTGGGCTTCCTCCCATGCACCCCCAACCTTGACACCCCCCCTCCAATGCTTCTCTCCCATCCACATTGTGACCCTTCTGTGATCCATAACCTCTTCACAAGTGAAGCCATCACTGTAGCCAATTGTAATGAATAGGAAAATGAAATAATAATGGTATTTAAAAGTAAGAGTTAAAATGTAGGTGAACTTGATAATACAAAACAATTTTAGAAAATTAAAAATATATATTAAAAAATAGAAAAAGGAAAACAAGATTTTATTAAATGATTGGGCTATTCAAAAAATGTAAAAAAATAAATAAATAAAAATAAAAAAAATATAATGATATATATATATATGTATAAGTTTTTTTTTTCCCCCGAATTCCCAAATTGTGCCTTATCGGTGTAATATCTGGTATCCAGTCCATTTCATGACACTTTCCTCTTATCACTCTCAAGCAGCCCTCCTTTTATCATTTAATTTTCAAAGAAGCTTTGGGTCACAGCAGAGCCACAGACAAAATACAAGACATTCTTATATACTCAACCCCCTCTTCCATTTCTCCCCATACCAAAATCGTTTTGTATGTGAATGGCAGCCTCAACATAACTAACATACAGATAGTAAAACATAATTCCTCAACATTGTCATTGGTCCACATCGAGGTTCCCATTTTAGGTCGTACACTTTTGTAATTTTTGATGCCTGTCATCTTGTCCCGTATCCACCACTGCAAGGCAATGGAAAACACTTCCACGGGCCACCAAATGGCCTATATTCAATCCACCACGTCCCTCCCCACCAACCCTGGGCCCACAACACCCTCAGGCTCAACTCCCCAGATGACAGGATTCACAGATTCATGACATAAGAGTGTCCTGGCTCACCAGTTCATCCCCCACTGTGAACCATCCCTAACAACATCATTTAAATGCAAGAGTCAAAACATAGGAGAACTTAAAGAATAAAAAACAGTTAGAAAAAAATTTATAAGATTAAAAATAGGAGAAATAAAATAAAATAAAATAAATTTTTTTAATTTATTAAAAAAAGAAAAAAAAGAAAGGAAAAAAAAAAAGAAAAAAGAAAAGTAGACATTTCCAGCAGACTGGACTCTTCTAACTATGTGAAAAGAAAAAAAAGAAAAGAAAAAAATTAAATAAGAAAAAAAGAAAAAAGAATAATAAGAATTACATGTATACAAAAATTTTTGTCCTATTTTGCCTTGTCGGTGCTATATCTGATGTCCAGTCTGTTTTGTGGCATCTTTCTCTTCACACTCTCAAGCATCCCACCTTTTTACATTTAATTTTCAAAGAAATTTTAGGTCGCAGCAGGTTCACACACAGAGTACCAGACAATCTAATGTATTCAACCTCCTCCTCCATTCCCCTCCTTACCAAAACCTTTTTGTATGTGGATGACAGCTCCAACATAACTGACAAGCAGATAGTGAAATGTGGTTCCCCAACATTGTCATTGGTCTACATCAAGGTCCACATTTTAGTTCGTATACTTTTATAAATTTTGATGACTTTCACCTTGTCCCGTGTCCACCACTGGAAGGCAATGGAAAACATTTCCATGGGTCACCAAACCCCTCGTTCAATCTACTCCATCCCTCCCCACCACACCAGGGCCCACAATGTCCCCTTGGCTTGACTCTTCAGATGATGGGATTCACAGATTCACGCCACAGAGTGACCTGACTCACTGGTTCATCCTCCACCGGGAACCATCCCTGCTCCCACGTCGCCCCGCCCCCCGTCTATTTCTGAGTGAAACAGACCTATAAAAATATAAAAAAGGAAGACAACAGACATAGCAAGTGCAAACAACGAGGGGGTGGGGAGAAATAAATAAATAAATAAATCTTTAAAAAACTGACTTCCTTTTTTCTACTATGCTATGGATGTGTTCACCTATTGTTCTTGGAGTCTAAGTCCTAGTTCATTCTAAGGTGCATAATCAAACTGATAGTAACTTTTTTTTGAGGCAGAGCAGGATCAGGGTGAAATGAACACTCAAATTTGCACATTGACTATAAATCACATTCTAATTTCAGAAATGGTAACACGTAGGAAAAGGGATTGTAGAAATGAGGAAATAGGCTGTGAATTTTCCTTTACATTCAAGTTTGAAGGATCATTACCGAGTAAAATAGAAAAATTATCTTAATTCATGATGGAAATCTCCAGGAAGGTATTTCTGCTTACAACCAACATAATGAAACAGGGAAAAATTAGATTTCCTCTTTCTCCGTGTTTCAATAGAGTCCAGATCAGTTTTGTCTAAGTACCTTCTTCCAATTTTAAATATGGTGCATTGTAGATATTACTGCTCACATGTCATAAACATGTGTTTTGTCATCTATGATAGGGAAAGTTCATAAGATTGTGGGCACAAGGTACCAAAGACACAAAAATAAAACAAGCAGACTAAACTATTGAATCTGTCAGATGTGTTCTTTAAAAAGCTAATTTATTGAAAAAAAAATGCTACATATTACCTAGAGATTTAATTATGTATTAGGTCACTAGATTAAAAAGGTCCATTTATCTGATATGAAAAAATAAATTACATTTCAAATCTTCAAAAGTCTGATAATTTAGTGGTACTTTTTGATATAAAATTATTCTCTCTCTCTGTTCCAAAAATAAATGTGCTCCCAACAGGATGTAAATTACTCAGAAGTTAACGTTGAATCTGTGAAAGGTATCATTTTATAAAATGAATTTTAATTAACCATTTGATCTTTTTTCCTTCCCTGGAGTAATCCTCTTTTACAATTGGTCTTGTGTTTCTCATATCAAAGTATTAGAAAAATGACAGCCCCTACTTTTTCTCTTTCTGAACTTTATAGACAAAATAAAGCTGTCTGTCTCTGTAATAGTAGATGAATACCTAATGACTTTATTATATCTCTCAGAGCACAAAGAAGCCAGAGAGATTCTTCCTATTTTCTTTGGGAAATACTCATTTTCCAGACATACCCTCGTGTATATACTTGTAACCTCTTTACTCCTACTGTAAATATAAAGTCAGAATACCTAAAAAACAATGACAGGGTATATGCACATTTAGTTTTTTGTTGTACTCCACTACTCCCATGTCCTTATTCAAGGAAGGCATTTAAATATGGACCTTGGGGAGCAGATATAGCTCAGTGGTTTGAGGTTTGAGTGCTTGCCTCCCATGTACAAGGTCCGGGGTTCAATCCCCAGAACCTCCATATATATATATGAGCCTTGAATATCTGATGTAAGTTTTCATTATGAGTATGACAATGATTGAGGAAAGAAAAAAGATTGCATCTGCAAATTTTCTACAAGCAACCTATTGTGGAACATCTTCATTTTCTCTGAGGTCAATTTAGAGATAACTTGAGGAGGAACTTGAGCTTGAAGAATATTTTCTCATAAAGAAGAATTCCCTTTCATTGCATGGGTCTCCACCCACTGATACAACACATTATGACAGGATGAACACTCTCACACTCCCTAGAAGCCTGCTCCAGATATGCCCTGTCCTGAATGCCCCCCCAACCAACACCCGAAAGCAGTGATATTTCCTTATCAAATTGCCATAAGAGTATTCCCACCTCTGTACTTTCAACCTCATATCCACAAATCCCAAGTGTTCACCTGGTCCCTCTCCCATCTCTCCCCTCAGTATCCTGGGTATTCTAACCCACTCTTCCCAATCTTCCCACGTGTCAACCCTGCACCACCAAACCTAATAATATCACTACCCACCTCTCCTATCCCTTCAATACACAACTAAACTCTATCACTTTACCATAGATTATGTCCATATGGGTGATGGCTCATAACTTTCTCTTCTCTTTCTCTTTCTTGTAAACCTATCTTTCAGACCCTAGTTCTCAGGGGTTGCTCAATTTCCTTAATTCATATCAGTGAGGTCATGTACTGTTCATCTTTCAATGCCTGGCTTGCTTCACTCAACATAAGGTCTTCAAGATTCATCCATGTTATCCTGTGTGTTAGCACTTTATTCCTTCTTACTGCTGAGTAGATGGACTCCCTATTTTCAGAGGACTGATTTGCTCAGAAATAGACAGGTGGGCATCTTTTAAGAGCAAGGGCAGTTCCCAATAGTGGAGGACAAACCAGTGTGTCAAGACCCCTTGTTGCATGTAACTATGAATCCTGTCATCCAAAGAGATAAGCCAGGGGGACGTCGTGGGCCCTGGGGGGATGGGGAGAAAGGAACAGAATATATCAAACAGGGGGTATTTAGTGGTCAGTGGAAATGTTTTACATTACCTTACAGTGATGGACACAGGACATGGTAAATATTGTCAAAATTTATGAAAGTGTATGGTCTAAAATGTAAACCATACTGTAAACCATTAAAAAAAAAAGAAGAATTCCCTAATTTCTTCATAGCACAGTTGATCAGGAAAAAAACACAGATAAACAATTTTCTGATGTTATCATCTGGGTAGGTTGCTGACTGGTTGTCAAAGCATAAATAGGCATTTCAAATTAGGAAACAAAGGGCTCTTTATAAAAATACTAGAACATGGTACTATTTCTGTAAATGGCTGGACATTTACCTGGTTTGAACTTCAACAGAGAGACCTCATGGGTATTGGTTTAAAGGTCTCAGCAGAACTGTCAGCTGCCACCAGTTCAGTGAGAAGAGTCAGAAGTTAATGGAGCAGAAAGTGGAAATGTTTTCATTTTCAAATCCAATTATTGTCTTCAAATATATTCTGTTGAGCTTCCTTTTCTTATTCCTTGGCAATATCTTGGGCTTTTCTCCATATTTTTGGTCACCTTTGAGTGAAAAAATGGATATTATCATGTTTTTGTTCTGGCTCCATCATGAGTGGACACATGGATGTTTGTTATATTAAGCTTTATTTCTAACATGATACTTACTGTTTGTATGTATCAAATAATATATTGGAAAGATAAAGTTCTTTAAAAATGCCTATATCAATCTCATACCCAATTTGTTGCTTATCTCCTCTTCTCTCTGCCCTCTGGACTGGACTAAGGGCCAGGTATGGGGAGGGGGAGAGGATATCTTCTCTCCCATCTCTGGCTCCCTTTCTCCTCAGAGATGTTGCATGGGGAAGAGGTGATGGAAAGAAAACTGTCTCTTACTTAACTGGTGCAGTATTGTAGTTTATCCTGGCTGCCCTTGCCTCCCTGCCTAAGACTGGCTGACTACCTTGTCCTCTGAAGATTCTTCTCCATGCTTGGGCTTTCTCATGGGTGGCTCTGGGCTCTTCCCTGACACCATTCTCTGAAGGCAGAGACTCTCATCAGCTGCTGCCTCTTGCTCAAGCTGTCTTCTGCATCCGTTATGAGTTGAATTGTTTCCCCTGAACTGATATATGAAGTCCTAGCCCCAGTACCTCAAAATGTGACCTTTTCTGAAATAAGGTCATTGCAGATGGGGTTAGTTAAATTAAGATAGGGTCAAACTGGATCAGGGCAGCTCCCTAATCCAATATGACAGACAGACATGGAAAGAAGACAGTCTGCACATAAAAAGTGCTGCAAATCAAGGAATGCCAAGGATTTCCAGCAAACCACCAGAAACTAAGAAGAGGCAGGGGATGATTCTCTCCTTCGGTTTCAGAGGGAGCATGGCTCTGCTGACACCTTGATTTCCACCTTCTAGCCTCAGGAACTGTGAAACAGTACATTCCTGTTGTTTTAAGACACCCAATTTGTGGTACTTTGTTATGGCAACCCTAGGAAACTAAGGCAGTGTTCAAGTGACCCACTAGATTCTCAAATGTCCCTCCCAGCACTTCTCCTTCCACACCTCCCTGTTGGGACCTCCTCCTCTCAGCCATTCCTTTCTCATCCTCCTCAAACAGACCAATAAAAAGCACATGTAATTAAGGAATGAGATGGCAGCCAACTCTTCTCACAATCTTTCTTTTTATTTTTACAAACACTCCTTTTGTACATGTGTATAAATGTATGTATCTAGCTTTGTACATGGATATATTGCATATATATATGGATTTATATGTAGGATAAGTTCCTAAAATTGGAATTGCTGGTCTAAAAGTTATGTGCATTTGTAATTTTAATAGATATTTCTTAAACTTTTTAGAACGTGTGTTCTGATAAGCATAATGCAAGCATGCCTGCTTCTTCACATTCCTCCCATTACAGTGTAGTATAAAAACATTTTATCTTTGCATTTTTTATGTGTAAAAATATCTCAGCAGTTTTCATTTCATTTATTTTATGATGAAATAGTTCTTGTATCCTTTGCCCATTTTTCTAAGGAGTTGATGATATTTTTCTTATTGATGTCTAGGTTAGCGCTCCTTCTCTTCTCATCTGTGATAAGATTTGCAGGTGTGTGCATGCATGTGTGTGATTTTTTATTGTGTTTTTAAACATATATTTTGAGGAATCATCATCTTTTGATTTTCTTTATGGTAGATTTTGCTATACAGAGATTTTTTATTCTTTTGTCATAGAAGTTATCATTGTTTTACCTTATGGTCTCCAAGGTTTTATGTCAGAGTACAGCACTCAAAGAACGTAGAAGTCTCCAATGGTTATATCTGTACCTTAATAAGTATAGTTTTGTTTCTAAATTTTTATCTAATTAGAACTTTTTTTAAGGATTTATTTATTTATTTACTTTAATCCATTTTTACGCACCCACACACTGTTTTTGTTGTTTCTGTGTCCATTCACTGGGCAACTCTCTGTGTCCATTTCCTGCCCTCCTCTCATCTCATCCTTCTCCTCCTGTCTTCACTGGGATTTGATCCACGGAATCTCCGATGTGGGAGAGAGGCGTCCTACTGCCTGCGCCACTTTAGTTCCTGGTTTTTCGGTGCGTCTCGTCTTGGCTCTCCCTTGTGTCACTCTCCTGTTACATCATCATCTTGCTGTGTGGCTCGTGGGGCCTAGTGGTGCACCTGCTCACAGGGCCTGGTGGCCCACCCATGCATGGGGCCTGACGGCTCCCTGCTCGCGGGTCCTGTTGGTGCACCCACAGGTGGGGCCTGGTGACTCACCCAGTTGTGGGACCTGATGGCTCATCCGTACACAGGGCCTGGTGGCCCACCCACGAATGGGGCCTGGTGGCCCATGTGCCTTCTATATATTTTTAAAATTTGTACTGGGAGGTCCCAGGGGTCGAACCCAGTTCCCTCCATATGGGAGATGGATGCCCAACCACCCAAGCCACATCCGTCCCCCTGCTATATCTCTTAAGGTTAAGCAAAGATACCCAAAGTTACAGTCTTTTCCTATACAGGATGTTCATATAATAAATCAGGCTTAGTTTATCACCAGCATTCTGAAAACCAGACCTAGGGAGAAAAATTAGGTCTGGGGACACATGCATGGTTTCTAATATAGCAAATGTTTATCCTACCCTGATTATCACAAAATCAGGACAGCTAGAATATTTGCATAATTGGAATTTATTATGATAGAAAATTTGAGGTAGGTGTCTAACTTATTTTTTTAGATGGTTACTTTTTTCCCTGTATCAGTTTGGAATAATTTGTCTCTCCACCAATTAGAGATACCACCTTTATTGTGTACTAAATTTTCACATGATTTGGGTTTGTTTATATTCTTTTTATTCTCTTTTCTTGGTCTGAATTTTTGTTTATGCCCCATTATGACATTGATCTGGTTATTGTTTCTTTAAAAATGGTTTAATATCTGGTAGAGCAGTACCTTTCATTACTTTATATTTTTCCTCAGCTATCATTGTTTTTAAAATATGAAAGCATTGACTTGTCTAGTTTTTTCAAAAAATCTTGTTAGTATATAAATTGGGATTGTGTTATATTTATAGAATATTTTTGTGAGAGAATTACAATTTTTATAATGCTAAATATTTCTAAGAACATGGTATGCCTTGAGCCCTTAATGGGCTTGTGTCACATTTTAAAGCTTTTTCCCCCCTATGTAGATTGTCCACTTTTCATGCTAGATTTATTCCTAGGAATTTAATATTTCATTGCTCTTGTAAATGCGGTCTTTTCTACCATTATATCTTCTAGTTACTGTTGTTTTTATACATGAAAGTTGTTTTCTGTATATCAATTTTACCTACTCACTTTACTAAATAGTTTTGCTTGCAATATTTCTTTCAGTGGATTCGCTTGGTTTTCTAGGTAGACAATCATGCAGGGGTGCCACATTGCACAACCAGAATATCATGGGTTGATGTCCCTGGGTTTGTGCATCATGGCAGTCCTGCTGAATCATGACATATGAAGAAATAGAGATAATTGTACCATCCTTTTTACAACTTTAATACATCACACTTCTTTGCCTTCCTTCAGAATAATGTAAAAATCATAGTGGAATTATCTATTGTCATTACCTCCTTATTCTTGACTTTAAAGGGGGATAATTACACTAGTGTTTCCTGTTAACATGCATGTTTGTCTCTCTCTATTAATATAAATCATTTACTAATAAAATATATATTATATATGATATACAATTGTTTATATATAATCATGTTTAATCTATTAGTTCTTATTATTTATTTAAAAATTTTTAAAAAATCAAGTATAGGAGAGATTTTTGAGTACTGGTGATATTTGAGGCCATGGATATACTTGTGATTGCAAGGAAGAAAACCTTTTTAGAGAGAGAAAGGAAAGGACCATGGATTAAACTTGATTAAACACCTGTAGTTAGAGGATGGGCAGAGAAAGAAGATGGAATAGCACTTAGAGAAGAGTCAGGGTCAAAATAAAACTGCCTGACAGTGTTTTGTAAACTTGAAAGCACTATCTACAGAAATGTACTTGAACAGAAGTCCCAGAGACCAGTAGGAATAACAAAATCAGGATATTATTTCTTAGGTTTGGAAGAATAATGTATATTGGCTTTGTAAAATTGCTGTAGAAATTATAAATGATGTATAAAATAAAAATACCTCTATTTGCTGCAGCATTGCCTTCAGGGGCAATCAGAAAGTTCTATTGAGCTCAAAGCACAAGATGAAGTAAAATGAAGCCCTTCCCTCTATGCTCTGAAACATTCAACTATTTCCTGTTTTTCTAATATTTTACAAAATTGAATCTGTTACTCTATAGGGATGCCTCACATAAGCTCTATGTTAAAAACAACAAAGAAAGTGATTTTCAGTTGTGCAAAAGTTTCCTCAGAAATGTTTTTTCCTAAAGCATGTGTCAACAATATTCTTCAAACAAATGATTAGTACACTAGATTGGAAAGTGTGGACGGAGGCAGAGGAAGAACTGTAGCACAGACAACATCTACTGGATCTTACATAAAGACAAAAACTACAATATTGAAAAAATAATCCAGAGAATAGCTTAGTTTCCTTTGAAAAATTCCTATTATCTCCCATTTTCTTTCTTTATCTAATACTTATCTACTTAGGGAATTTCCTCATTTTTTATAAGACTTCAGACAGATAATGTAAGTTTAGGAAATTAAGGTTTCAACTCATTCTTCTACCTCAATATGGGACAGTGGGTGGGCCCAGTAGGAGCTGATTTGCAAGAGAATATTTATAGGCGGATTACCTTTTGGAGGAGGGAGAGAAGATAGAAGAAGCAGAAAGGCACAGAGGCTGTGGAAGGGAAGAAGCATTGGGGTAAAGAAGAGATCTTATTTCAGTCCAGACCTAGAGCTTTATAGCTGAACTACAGGAAGAAAAAGGTGACTGGAAGTAGCTCTTTTAAGGAAACAATCTTTGAGATCTTGGGGCACAGACATCATGGATTTGGAAACTAGGATAAATTTTTGGTAGTGCCTCAGCACTACTCTCTTTAACTCTTTCCTTGAGTTTAAACTCCAGTTCTGCCAATATTTATCTTTGTGAATGGACAAATCACTTAACTTAGCTAAGCTTCAGGTGCCCATCTATATTAGTTTCCTATGGCTGCCATAACAAATTACAACAAACTTGGTGGCTTAAATAACAGAAGTTATTGTCTCACATTTCCAGAGGCCAGAAGGCCTAAGTCAAAGTCTAGCAAGGCTGGACTCCTTCAGGAAGCTCTAGGGGAGAATCTGTTCTTGTCTCTTCTAGTTTCTGGTTGTTGCCAGCTTGTTTGTATTCCTTTGTATTCCTTGGCTTGTGGTCACATCATTCCAATTGGCCTCTGCCTTCACATCACCTTCTCTTCTGTGCGTGTGTGCTCATGTGTGTGTCAAATCTCCATCTGCCTCTCTCTTAACTTAATAAATCTGCTAAGACCTTTATATATATACCTTAGAAGGTAACATTTACAGGTTCCAGGGGATTAGAACCTGATGTATTTGAGTGGTCATTATCTAGCCTACTTCATCATCCTATAAAATGGTGATAATAAAAGTATCTCCTAGTTTTGTTGTGGTGATAAAGGAGAAAATACAGATAAAGTATTGGGCATAGTTCTTACACACTGTGAATGTGAATAAATGTTCGATATTCTTCTCACTAAATTGTAGGCTGTTTGCAAGCAGGTACCATGCCCATCCTTGTGCTCTGTTGTATCCCTTGTGGCCAGTGCAGTGCAATCAACAATAAATATTTGTCGAGGGAAAGATGGTTAAAAGGAATATTTTCCTCAAATTTGTTTGCACAAAGTCTGGCGTGGGTGAACTGAGGAAACTGGAGGATATTGCAATTCTTAGAGAGATGATGTTTGCTGCATTGTGGTCATTGGCAGACAGCGTCTTTGGACAAGCAGACCATCTACGTTAAGAGACATATGTTAAGATAAAGGGTTGTTAAGCTCTAACAGGTGAAAAGAGAGCAGAAATGGGAAACTCGGGTGAGTAATAGTTGGCGATAAAAACAGGCAGCTTATCATAAGACGGGTTCTAGAGGAAATGACATAGCCAGAACCATGTTGTTGAAAAAATAAACTAGACCATTAGGAAGGGCAGAATCTCAATGGATTAAATTGAAGACAAAATAAAAGTGGAGCCAACATAACTGGTAATTTGTAATGAAGAGTAACTATAAAAACTGCTTAAACTCCCCTGCTTCAAACTAGAGATGGTCCTGGAACTAAAAGCTGGATTGGACCTGTGGATGAGTAGTGGAAAGGTTTTAGCTATGAGGTAAAGGCATGCAAAAGCTGCAAGCAAGGCTGAATTTCTCTGATTTGGGTTTCTCTCCTTAACCATGGGCCTCTCCACAGGCTTCTCAGTGTTTGCTTGTAAGTGGTGCTATGCACGTATGTAGATGATCCTTCTCTATATGTTTTGCTTTCAGGGTCACTGTACTGAAGTTCTTCCTTTCTGTGAATCCCTTTGTCCTTGTTGCTTTATTTACACCTATTCCATTTCATCACCTCCCTCTCTCTCTTTTCACTCTTTCTCTTACCTAAAATAATACAAAATGGAAATCTAATTTTTACTTGTTATATTTATTGGATACCAATTTATGTTCCTTATTAATTAAAAAAAATCAATAATTAGAATGTTTCACTCTGTTTAACAAAGAAAATAATGAAACAAGCTAAATTGAATTACTTTCAAATTATGTAGCCCTCAATTGATTTTTTTCCCTCCCCCTGTAGATTAGTGGTTCTTTATTGGAAGAAAACATTCTTTTCCTTGATTTAAGTGTTTTAATTCTACATAGAACTTGATGGGTTTTATAGTTATTGTCTCTTTTAGCCCATTACCATGTGTTTAAAGTGGAGAAGGACCAATATTAGCATCTTCATTTTACTGACAAAAGAATTGGAGCACTGACAGGCTAGATCAAATAGAGACATTAAAATTAACTTTAGAATTCAATGCTCTTAATAACTCTTCTAGTGATTTAAAAAAATGATAAAATATCAAAGTACAGATATTAACATAAATACAAAACTATCACCTAGTCTAATTTCATAACATTTTGCCAAATTTGGGACAAATTTCATGTTTTTCTCTTGTTTAAAAGAATAAACATTTCAGATCTATTTGAAGTTCCCTGTATATTCCTACATGTTCTCATTTTTCTTCTTCCTTCCCTAGAGTTAACCTTTCCTAAATTGAGTTTTAAACATTCCCATGTATTCTTTTATACTTCTAGCTTATATGTATTAGCCCCTACACAATACATAGCATTGTTCTAATATTGAAAAATTTTATATAAATTGAATAGTGTGTATCATTTTGCAACTTGTTTTTAATCACCCAGATCATATTTTTGATATTTATCTATGCTGTACATGTATTTCAAGTTCATTCATTATAATTGCTTTATGGCGTTCCATTGTCTGAATATACCAGGACTGATAGATTAATTTCTGCCCAGAAGACTTTCTTTTTAAAATCTTGTGACAAATGAATTATAGTATTTCTTTAAGTGTTGATTGACATCAGAGTTTCTGCTTCATTTTAGCAACAAGGACTATTTCATTATGTGTCTCATTTTTAAGAAATAAAATTAAAGATATAGACTAGAATTTCACTTATTGTGAAATCACCTAGGCCACATAGTGAAGAGTATGAATTCTATGAAGGCAGCTATTCCAGAACACTATAGTGAGAAATAAAGAAACATTTACGTTTCTGGGATATTTCTTTTTGTTTTCTTTTCCCCTCCCAAATAGATATAATACTGTATATGCACCTAACAGAAAGTGGGGGAAAATATAAATAAGAGTTAAGTAAATTATGCTGCATTCATCCATAACATGGAATAGTGATATCACCTGAACTGCTATTTTCAATAGAAGGGCCCGACTTATCTGGTGCTACAAAGGAGAAACAATAAAACATGGTGATTTATTGTCAGTGCACAAGCAAGGAAATGGGAGAATATTCCCAAAACCAGTTCAAAATGAGAATGAGGAGCTAGGGTTTTTATAGGCCAAAAAAAGGGGTAGGTGTCCAGGATCCAGTGATGACCACGTGATGTGTTCTTGCCCTGTTAGTGATGACGCTGGATTTTTCAAAGGGTCTTGTGAGGAGGATGTGGACAAATTTCTCAATCCTGTGTTATTGTAAGCATGCCAAACTCCTGCTTGTTGCTCCAGTTTCAGACATTTATCAATTAAAGTTTAAAAAGTTTTGCTGTGTGAGTAGCTATCAAGCTTCTTGTTTCTGATTTACTGGGTCATAAGGTGTTACTGATGCCATTCTCTGGTTTTGCTTTGAG
>PVKH010021724.1:0-14260 GCA_004027955.1 Chaetophractus vellerosus | reverse complement strand
AAAGAATTATTCATCATGATCAAGTGGGTTTTATACCAGGCATGCAAGGGTGGTTCAACACAAGAAAATTAATCAGCATAATACACCACATTAATAAATCAAAAAACAAAAATCACATGATCTTATCAATTGATGCAGAAAAGGCATTTGACAAAATACAGCATACTTTCTTGATAAAAAATACTACCAAAGATAGGAAGTGAAGGAAACTTTCTCAATATGATAAAGGCAGTATATGAAAAACCCACAACTAACATTGTACTCAATGGTGAAAGACCGAAAGGTTTCCCATTGAGATCAGGGACAAGACAAGGATGTCCATTGTCACCACTGTTATTCAATATAGTTCTAGAATTTCTAGCTAGAGCAATCAGGCAAGAAAAAGAAATAAAAGGCATCCAAATTGGAAAGGAAGAAGTAAAACCGTCATTATTCCCAGATGATATGATCCTATACCTAGAAAGTCCCGAAAAATCTACAACAAAGCTGCTAAAGCTAATAAACAATTTCAGTAGAGTGTCAGGATACAAGATCAATATGCAAAAATCAGTGGTATTTCTATACAATTGTAATGCACAATCTGAGGAGGAAGTTAGGGAAAAAATTCCATTTACAATAGCAACTAAAAAAAACAAATATTTAGGAATAAACTTAACCAGGGATGTAAATGACTTGTATTCAGAAAAATTACAATGCATTGCTAAAGGAAATTTAAAAAGACCTAAATAATTGGAAGAACATTCCATGCTCATGGATTATGTCAATTCTACCCAAATTGATATACAGAGTCAATGCAATCCTGATAAAAATTCCACTAGCATTGTTTAAATAAATGGAAATCATGATTATCAAGTTTATTTGGAAGGGTAAGGGGTCCTGAATAGGCAGAAACATCTTAAAAAGGAAAAGTGAAGTTGAAGGGCTCTCACTTCTGGAATTCAAATCATATTATCTAGTTACAGCGGTAAAAAACAGCATGGTACTGGCTTAAAGATAGACACATAGACCAATGGAACCCAACTAATTGGTTCCCTCACGTCTATGGCCAAGTGATTTTTGACAAGCCTGTAAAACCCACCCAGCTGGGGCAGAACAGTCTATTCAACAAATCATGCTGGGAGAACTGGATATCCATAGCCAAAAGAAAGAAAGAGGACCCCTATCTCATACTCTACACAAAATTAACTCAAAATGGATCAAAGGCCTAAATATTAAAGCAAGAACCATAAAGCTCCCAGAAGAAAATGTAGGGAAAATCTTCAAGACCTAGTGGTAGGTGGTGGATTCTTAAACCTTACACCAAAAGCACAAGCAACAAAAGAAAACATGGATAAATGGGACCTCCTCAAACTTAAACACTTCTGTGATTCAAACGACTTCATCAAGAAAGTGAAAGTCAGCCCACTTGATGGGAGAAAATATTTGGAAACCACATATCCGATAAGGGTTTGATTTCCACTCTATAAAAAGAGATCATACAACTCAAAAATAAAAGAGCAAGCAATCCAATTTTAAAACGGGCAAAAGATTTAAATGACATTTCTCCAAAGAAGAAATACAAATGGCCAAAAAGTACATGAAAAAATGTTCCATATCATTGGGTATTAGGAAAATGCAAATCAAAACAACAATGAGATAGCATCTAACACTGCATAATATGGCCATTATTTAACAAATAGACAACAATAAGTACAGGAGAGGATGTGGAGAAATAGGAACACTCCTTCCCTGTTGGTGGGATTGTAAAATGGTGCAGCCTCTATGGAAGACAGTTTGGTGGTTCCTCAGGGAGCTAAATATAGAACTGCCGTATGATCTAGCAATTCCTCTACTAGGAATATATCCAAAAGAACTGAAAACTGTGATGCAAACAGGCATTTGCACACCGATTTCCATTGTGGTATTATTCACAGTTACCAAAGGATGGAAACAACCCAAGTGTCCATCAACTGATAAATGGATGAACAAAATGTGGTATAGACATACAATAGAATACTATGCTGCAGTAAGAAGAAATGAAATTGGGACACATATGATAACATGGATGAATCTTGAATACATTATGCTAAGCGAAGTAAGCCAGACACAAAAGGACAAATATTGTATGGCCTCATTAATATGAACTAAATATGAAGAATAAACGCATGGAGTTAAAACCTAGAGTATAGGTTATTAGGAGATAAGAGGGGGGTTGAGAAGAACTACTGATGCTTAATGTATGTAGAAGTTTTAATTAACTTGGCTGTAAAAGTGTAGAAACTGGTAGAGTTGATGGTAACATATTATAATGAGTAGCAGCTGGTTTATAAATAGGATTGTGGCTGAAACGGGTAGTCTGGGGAAGTAAATGTCAATTGAAAGAAAGCTAAAGAATAATCTAGGGACTAAATAACACAGTGAACCCAGAGGTGGATGAGAATTGTGGCTGATGGTACAGATGCAAGAATGTCCTTCTGTGAGGTAGAGCAGATATACATCACTATTGCAGGGTGGTGGAAATGTGGAGAATCGTGGGAAAATTACAATTGGTGTGACCTATGGACTATGGTTAACAGCAATACTATAGTATTCTTGCAACAATGTCAAAGATGTACTATGTTGATAATGAGGGGTATGGAAAAAGTGTGCCAAATGTATGCTATGGACCATGGTTGATGATAATAATCTGATTATATTATCTCAAAATCTGTAACAAATACTCCAACCAGTGTGGTATGTTGGTGAAGGGGTGTTGTACGGGAATTCTACACAGGTACATGAATGTTTTGTAAGTTCACAACCTCTGTAATAAAAATATATGTAAAAAAAATAATAATCCTATGTTTGAAAAATGTGTTTTTTTTGTTACATATCCCCCCCTTTCTGCTTGCTCTTGCTGTGTTCATTTTTTGTGTGTGTGTTCTTCTGTGTCTGCTTTGTCTCCCCCCGTTGCGGTGACGCGCCAAGTCAGCTCACCACGCAGGCAGCCTGCCCCACTCACAGGCAGCTCTGCCCACTTTGTGGGTGACTTGCCCCGCCCACGGTGGCTCTGCCCCACCCACGGCGGCTTGCCCTCTCAAGGCGGTCTGCCTGCTCGGAGAGGCCCCCGGGAACTGAACCTGCCCACAGCGGCTTGTCCTCTCAAGGCGGTCTGCCTGCTCGGAGAGGCCCCCGGGAACTGAACCCAGGGCCTCCCATGTGGTGAACCGGCACCCTATCCACTAGGCTACAGCCGGCCCCCTAAAAAGTTTTTTAAAAACCCTGAATAAATCTAATAGAAGATGTGCTAGAGCTATGTGGATTAAACTCTGTAACATTATTAAAGATTATAAAAGAAGGCCTAAATAAATAGAGAAATAAACCATTTTCATGAATGGGAAGAGTCAATATTGTAAATATGAATTTGAGGCAATTCTAGTAAGAACACAAGAGGATTTTTTTGTGAGAACTTAACACAAAGAAGCAGAGGCACAGAGTTCTAAGCAATAAGTATCAGAGACAGGTGACTTTTAAAAAACTCAAATCCCAAGTTCAAGGGTGATGTTTGATTTTTGTTTTTCCTATTTCTCTTCTCATCATTTCCAGAGTAAATAACCATTCTCCATGAGCCTTATTTCTTCCAAAACAACCAGGGCTTCAGAGACCAAACTGAACAATCACAATATAGAATAAATACCTAATGGTCAAAATAAAGTTGATCATTGGAGAAATGAAGCCAACTCAATCCAGAAAGCCATCTGATATAACCAAGAATTAACTTTTGTTAAAGAATCACCTTCATTGTTGAAAGTAAGTATACTTTTAGGGTACAGATATTTGTGTTACAATAAGCATGTGATTATATTAAGGTGGTGGTAGCAGGAAGATAATCTTGATTCCACTGGGAATCTTAGGTTTTCATAAATTTATTGGGAAAATAGTTTTTCCTATACTGCTTAAGTTTCTTTTTGGAAAAAAAGAATCTTTCTAAAAGAAAAAGTATCAAAGAGAAATTGAGGTGTTTGTGTTTCCTCCAATGCCTAGTATTATATTCGTGAATACTGTGTATCTTACAATGAACAGTGTGGAAGTTGTTCATTTTTCAATCTGAAGTAAAATACTTTCAAGAACTAAAAAAAAAAAAAAATTACAGTTTCGTTTAATATGAGTTGCATGAGAAGTGCTTGGAAAATGTTATAAAATTGAAGGAATTTTCTAATCTTCTGTTGGTTAAATATGCATAAGTAAAATGTTATTTATATATTTAAAGATTATAAAAAATTCCTAAAGACTTAATGTTTTCATTGTCCATATTCTATTCTAATATTTATCTGCATGTTAATTATAGTTCTAGTTATTCCTAGAAGAATGTTACATGCCATGAAAATAAAATTTCCTTGTCAGTTATACTGTTTTGCTCTGATGCTTCTCTAAAAAGCATGTAATCTTCAACTAAAAAGGACTTTAAAGAGAAGAAAGGCAAGTCTATAAGTTATGTCCTACCAGTTGATTAACATAACCCTGGTAAACTGTAAGAGAAAAATGAAGCAAAACTTCTATCATCTGTGGTTAAGGACCTCAATATAAATGAATTGTCCATTTTTTTTCTCTAGAAACAGCTTCATTTAAAATACTCATAAGGGAATTAGAGCCTAGATTGTAATCTCTTGCAGTGGTCACGTTTATTCCTGGGCTTTAATGGTTATTTCTAAATTATAAGATCCTTTATTCTTTGTAACCTAATCGCGCCTTAGAACTTTGTCTGTAAGACACCTGAGACTCAGAGCTAAAGTTCGCCAGTTCTAAAGATGCTGAAGAAGCAGCTTTAATTATAAAAGACCACCCCAATTAAAGAAGCTAAAGAAAGAATCAGACTTGAATTAAAAGGTAAATGGGACAAATCTAGTTAAAGACTAAGGTAAATCAGAATACAAGAAAAGAGTAATATTATTGGTATTTTTAAACGTTAATTCCTATGGAGATCAAAAAGAAAAAATTTATTTTGTCAAGACAACTTTTAAAAATTTAATCTGTCTGGTCAGTTTATCTGAATAGCCTAGCTAACACAGAATCTAAAACAGGGAATGAGATTATAATATTCTGTACAGAATTGATGTAATACCCTGATGTAGTTCAAAGGGTTTTGGGCATAAGATAGAAAGGTATTTGCAAAGTCCCTTGAGAGACTAGGGAAAAAGCATAAAACCATTAAACTCTCCCGCCTGGGGGAATTCCTACTAGTCTCTCAAGCAATAGGGCCACCCAATTTGCTAAAACTGTAAACCCTGCAAGGTAAACCTGTGAAAATAAAACTCTAGAATATATAAGGCCTGCCTAATAGGAAATATCAGCCCTCAGTCTTGAAGCTTGCACTCATGAAACTTGTTTCTGTAATGATGAAGCTAAGCCTAACTATAATTAATGCCTAAAATTTGCCCCCTGAAAGACCTCTCTGTTGCTCAGATGTGGCCTCTCTCTAAGCCAAACTCTGCACATAAGCCCACTAGCTTCCCCTCTATGTGGGACATGATTCCCAGAGATAAAATTTTCCCTGGCAACATGGGGCATGACATAATTTCCATGGATGAGCTCTGCCCTGGCAATGTGGGATTTGACCAAAAGGGGGAAAAGAAATAAAACAAAATAAAGTTTCAATGGCTAAGAGATTTCAAATAGAGTCAGGAGGTCATTCTAGAGGTTACTCTTATGCAGGTTTCAGCCAGGAAGTACAAACTGCCACAGTAGGCAAAGCCCCAAGCAAAGTTCCTGAAAACCCTAAAGAATACTCTGAGTTCTATCTAAAAAATCTATAAAAATTATTTCCCCAATGTAACATGGTTCTACTCCTTTATTTCTCAAAATACTTATAAAGCTTATTTTTCAGAGACTTAAAGCCTCTGAATTGTTTCTATGCCAGAGGCACCAGTCTTTTCAAGAATGACAATAAGTTTCATTCCTCTACCCCATAAGGCTGATGCCCCTTTTCAGCATGAAGAAGTTGGAATGGTTGCTTCCCAAAATTATCCCTCAAGATTGAGGAAAAATGGACAAAACAAGAGGGAGGTGTTGTAACCAAAAGTTAAGAATTAACAAATGATTATAATTACTAAAACACTATATAGATGCCTTTTTACTTTCTAGTATATTATAGAAAAGACAAAAGTAAATATCTGAAATTTACTAAATGAGAGTCCAGATGCCTTGATCTCTGATAATGATTTTTAAATTATATAACCTTTATATTGTGATTGTAAAAACCTTGTGACTCACCCCCATTTTACAGCCACCCTCCTATCCTGTTTTAGAACTTTAAAGTCTTATGATCACTAGACAGTCGCTGTTTATTAATGAAAGAAACTGAGCCAGCCCCACCCCAATTACTCATTAGCATAAACCTGCCTAGCTTGGACACTATAAAACTATAAGAATTACTGCAGTTCAGGGAGACAGATTTTAGGCCATTAAGCCATTAGGCCATCCTTGCTATGCGCTGGCAATAAACTCTTTCTCTCTTTAAATCTCGATGTGTCAGGAATTGGTCATTACGAAGTACATGGGGCAAAAGCCTGCTTTTGCTCGGTATCAATGATTCTTAATAGACAATACAGAAAATAATAATTTAAAAGAAAAAACCTTAATAGGACAAATCCTATCCTCAACAAAATAAAATGCTTAAGTCTAGAACACCCCCCATGAAAAGTAATATAGAAAATATATTATCTACATATTTTACCAAGCCTTTCACAGTATTCACATTAAACATGAATACAGAAAGACATACCATAGACTCTAAGAAATTTCCTTTTATTAGTCTCACATAATCAATCACTTAAGAAAAACTAGAGAATCACTTTTTACAGAATGAGAATTAAAAGAACGAGAAGTGACCCAAGGAAACAGATAACTAAGAACAAACAATTCAGCAAACTCTTGGAAACGTGGGTAATGCTATAGAGTTTAATATTAATGAAATGATCAGCTTATAAGATCAATTTAAAGCGGCCTTAAATAGTGGTTAAGAGAATATCAGGGAAGCAGATGTGGCTCAAGCAACTGGGCTCCCGTCTACCACATGGGAGGTCCCAGGTTCATTTCCCGGGGCCTCCTGATGAAGGGGAGCTAGCCCATGCAGCATGCCAGCCCAGGCGGAGAGCTGGCCAGCAGGAAGAGCTGGCCCACGCAGAGAGCTGACACAACAAAAAGAGACAAAGAGGAGAGATAATGAGAGTCACAACAAACCAGGGAGCTGAGCTGGCTCAAGCGATTGAGTGCCTCTCTCCCACATCGGAGGTCCCAGGATAGGTTCCCAGTGCCTCCTAAAGATGAGAAGAGAAGACAAGCAGACACAGACAGCAGACAGTGAGTGCAAAACAGCAAGGGGATAGGGAATAAATAAATAAAAATAAATCTTTGGGGAAAAAAATAGAGAATATCAGCCCACAGGAATTTTCCACAGTCCTTCCCAAATTTATTAGTCATGGCAGTAATTAGGAATGGGCTAAGGAAGTATACTTTTACTGTGGGTTAGAGTTTGTATTGTTTTTGTTTTTTGTTTTTTTTCTTTCTTTTTTTCTTTCCTACTACTAGTATTTTTTTTCAGATACAAACTGCTTTTCTTAAGGTTCTGGGCTTTGTTAACTTTCATAAGTAGGTTCACAGACTTCCCCGCCTTTTGCATCTTTGAGCTATTAATAATGCAGTTCCTTAAAAGTAGAATATCCTTGGAACACATCTAGTGTATCAAAAAATCTTACTCAACCCTCAAGGCACAATTTAAATGTCATTTCCTCCCTGAAGAATTCTACAGTAATAATTAACTACTCCCCTGGTCTATATTTATTCTAAGGGCAAAGAAACTAAATATTAAATGAGCCCTTATTACATGCCAAGTACTTCATAAAAGAATTTCATTTTAATATCCACAACAGTCTTATAAAGTAAGACTCCATTTTTCAAGATAGGAAACTAAGGCTGTGAGAGGTTACATAGCACACTAAGTCATGGAGCTGGGATTTAAACTAAACCTATCTGATTTAAAAGTGCATGGTCTTTACATAATTCCACTGCCTCTATTATAGACTTAATCATTGACTAACTTATAATGAGTTGTTTGTATGCCAGTCTTCTCTTACAGATTATGAGATCTTTGAAGGCAAAGGCCCTGTCCGATTTAGATTTAAATCGTCTTGCCTAGCACAATGTCTAACATGTAGTAGGTACTGCACTCTACTTGTGCAAGATATAATGTGAAGAAATTAGTACAGTGGTCATTTTCCTCATATAATTAGCTCCCATGTGACTATAAAAAAATAAGTACCTGGGCTTCCAGCCATAATGAAGTAACTAAGATCTCCTACCATTTAAAAAAATGAGAAAATTGGACAAATTATACAAAAAAATTTATTTTCACACATTGGACATAAGGCAGTATAGATCTGTGATTCTAAGAGAAGTGAATTGAATGAGGTAAGTCCCCAAAACACCCCTGATGTCTGTCTGGCAGCACTTTCTGAAATTCAACACAGGGATGGGGAACCCAAGCAGAGCACAGAGGTCTCATTAAGTTGAGGAGACAAAGTTCAAAGTTTAAAAAGAAGGTGATGGAATCTGCAAGACAAACTGCTATGGAGAATAGAAATATGCAGAGAAAAAACTCTCAGTATGAGCATAGGGATCCCCTTGAGGTTGTTGGTGATTACTAAACTGCATGTGCATGGAGTAAACTCTACAAGGCCAAGCAAAGTACTAGGGAATGGTAAGTTGAATACTTCCCAGAACTCACACAAGGCTGTGAGACATTTTGAGCAGCAAAAGTAGAGACCTCACTGAATACCTATAATATTGCATAGAGACTCCATATCTATAATATTGCATAGAGACTCCAAAAGAGTCACACCTAGTAACAAAGCTAAACTAGCCTTAAAGTAATGGTTCTTCAAATTTAGCATACGTTAGAATAATCTAGAAGGTCTATTAAAACACCGACTGCTAAAGACCAGCAGAGAGATTCAACTTCAGTAGTTCTAGAGCATAGCTCTAGAATTTACATTTATAACAAGTTCGTAGGTACACTAATGCTGTTGATCTGGTGACCACACTTTGAGAACAACTACTCTAAAGGCAACTCTAGACACACAAATGAGTTTCTTTTTTTTTTAAATGAGTTTCAAAGAATTGACTGATCACAATAAACTCAAATGACCTGCTAGAACAAAGCCTAACACTCTTTATAGAAAGACAGTAAAATTCCACATTCAACAACGTAAAATTCGGAATGTCCAGAATCTAATAAAAAATCACTAGACATTAAAATAAGGAAGAAAATGAGACCCATAATCAAAAGAAAAACTAGAAAATAAAACAAACATGTAAATGACAAAGATAAGGAAACAGGACATAAAGACTTTAAAGAATTATTAAATAATGCCCATGGTTGTAAAGAAAAATATTAAAATAAGGAGAGGAATAAAAGATACCAAAAAATAACAGTAAAAATCCCAGAGCTTCCAGAATGAAAACCACAACATCTGAAGTAGTAAAACCACTGAGTGGCTTAATAGCATACTAGACACAAGAAAAGATCAATGAATGAAAAAAAGAAAATATAATGAACAATGGCTCACTGATCTATGGAACAATATCTATTTGATTTAACACGGGTGGGGGTGGAGGAGGAATATTTTGAAAACTAGGGCCAGAAATCTACAAATTTGATGAAATATGTCCAAAAAAAAAAAAAGAGATAAAAGCAGCTCAATAAATGACAAAAGCAAAATAAACATAAAGAAAATCACACCAAAGCACATCATAGTCGAAATGCTAAAAACCAGTTATAAAGAAAAAGTATAAAAGCAATTTTTAAAAATGAAATATTATATACAAGAACAAAACTAAGAATTCCACTGACTGCTCATCAGAAGCTGACTGCAAACCAGAATACGATGGAATGACAACTTTAAAGTGCTAAAAGGATAAAACACAACTCAGAATGCTACATCTTATAAAAATATCCTTTAAAACTAAAGGTAGGATAAAGACTTTTTTTTAAAGAAAAACAGATGCTGAAAGAATTCATTGCAAGCACATCTGCAATACAAAAAAAATGTTTTAAAAAATGTTCTTTAACAGGCTAGATGAAGATAAATGGTGCCAGATAAAAACTCAAATCTACACAAAGGAATGAAGAACATCAGAAATGATAAACATGTGGGTAAATATAAAATAATTTTTTCATGACTTATTTAATTCCTTTAAAGATAATTAATAGGTTAAGGTAAAAATAATGTGGAGTTCATAACACATATAGAATTAAAATGTATGACAACAATAACACAAAGGATATGAGAGGGAAATGGTAAGCCTTTTACATATTACATGATGTGGTAATAATATTTGAAGTTAGACGATGAAAGTTTAAAATATATCTGGTTATGCCTAGAGCAACCACACACACACAAAATCAAAGAGGTATAGCTAACAAGCTAAAAGTAAGATAAAATGGATACATAAAAACACTTAAATAATTAAAAAGAAGGCAGGAAAAGGGGGGTGGGGAGAGACAAAGAACAGATGGAACAAATAGAAACCAAATAGCAGGATGGATGATTTAAACCCAACAATATTGATAATGGCATTAAAAGCAAATGGCCTAAAAACACCAATTAAAAGGCAAAAAAAAATGCCAGACTGGATTTTAAAAAGCAAGACACAAATATATGCTGCCAAGAAGTCCATTTTAAATATTTATGACACAGATGAGATTTTTCCTTTTGGAGTAATAAAAACATTCTAAAATTGACTGAGGTGATGACAGCGCAACTCTGTGAAGAAAATGAGAGCCACTGAGTATACACTTTGGATGGATTGCACAAGGCACAGAACCACATAACACAGTGAAAATGGAATGTGGTTAACAGTACAAATATGAGAACATTCTCTTATGAACTATAACAAATATACAATACTAATACATGGTGCTAACTATATGGTGGTTTGTGGGCCAAATATACCAAATGTAAGCTATGGACAATAGTTACCAATAATATTTTGATGATGTTCTTTCATCATTTGTAAAAACTGTTTCACAACAATGCAATGTGTTGGTGGTGGGGTGATGTGTGGGAATCCTGCACGCTATGCATGATTGTTTTGTAAACTCACAACTTCTCTAGTAAATTTTTTTAAATAAATTGAACAGAAATAAAAGTAAAAGAATGTAATGTACCATGCTAAAGCTGATTATAAGAAAACTGAGATGGCTATATAAATGTCAGACAATGTAGACTTCAGAATAAGGAATATTAGCAAGATAAAGATAGACATTTCATAAAGATAAGTCAATTAAAAAAGAAGACAAAATAACTCTAAATGTCTATGCACCCAACAATAGAGCTTCAAAATATGAAAAGGAAATGACAAAACTGAAGAAAAAATACACAAATCCACAATAATAGGTAGAGATTTTGTTATTGCAATCTTAGTAATTAAGAGAATAAGCAGACAGAAAATCAGTTAGGATATAGAAGATTTAAACAACACTATTGTGGCTTGGAGCTATGTACCCCAGAAGAACATGTTCTTAATCTTAATCCATTCCTGTGAGTGTGAATCCATTGAAAATAGGAACTTTTTTTTTTAAGGTTTTTTTTTAATTTATTACATATCCCCCCCTTTCTGCTTGTTCTTGCTGTGTTCATTCTTGCGTTCTTCCATGTCTGCTTGTCCCCCCCCAGCTGCGGCGACCCGCCGAGTCAACTCACCATGCGGCGGCCTGCCTGCTCGCAGGGTCTTGCCCTGCCCGCGGCGGCTTTGTCCTGCCTGCGGTGGCTTGCCTTCTCAAAGTGGTCTGCCCACTTGAGGAGGCCCCGGGAACCGAACCCAGGGCCTCCTATGTGGTAAACCAGTGCCCTACCAACTGGGCTACAGCCGGCCCCGAAAATAGGAACTTTTGATGAAATTACTTCAGTTAAGATGTAACTCAACTGAATCAGGATAAGTCTCAATCCTATTAATGAATTCTTTTATAAGCAGAATGAAATAACAGAGAGAGCAGAAATAACAAGAGAAAACAGAAAGTATTTTGAACAGAATGAAACTGAAAACAGAGCAAGCAAAATTTGTGAATTTCAGTTAAAGGAGTGCATAGAGGAAAATTCACAGATTTTAATGTTTATGTTAGAAAAGAAGGAACAATATTACCTTCTACCTTAGGAGAATCAAAAGCAATCCAGGGGGCCGGCTGTAGCCCAGTGGATAAGGGCACCGGTTCACCACATGGGAGGCCCCAGGTTCAGTTCCCGGGGACCTCTCCAAAAGCGGGCAGACTGCCTTGAGAAGGGCAAGCTGCCATGGGCGGGGCAGAGTCACCGTGGGCAGGGCAAAAAAAAAAAAAGAAAGCCGCCACGGGCAGGGCAAAGCCACCACGGGCAGTGCAAGTCACCCGTGAACAGAGCAGATCCACCCAGGAACGGAAAGTGGAGCCGCCCATGACCGGAAGCAGACCCGCCCGCGAACGGAGCAGAGCCGCCTGCGCGGTGACCTGGCTCGGCGCGTTGCCACAGCGGGGGGAGACAGAGCAGACACAGAAGAACGCAGAGAGATGAACACAGCAAGAGCAAGCAGAAAGGGGGGGATATGTAACAAATAAATAAATAAATAGCAATCCAAAATAAGTAGAAAGAAGGAAATAATAAAGATAAGAATAGAAATGAATGAAATAGGAACCAAAGAGAGAAATCAATGAAACTAAAAGCTGGTTCTTTCAAAAGTTCAATGAAATAGATAATCCTCTCGCTAAACTGATCAAAAAGAGACAGGAGATACTGATTATCAACAGAAGGCATGAAAAAGGTAACAACACTACAGATCTAACAGAAATTAAAAGGCTAGTAAGGGAATATTTTAAGCAACTTTATGCCAATAACTTAAACAATTTAGAAGAAATGGACCAATTCCTAGAAAGACACAATGCACCTGAGATGGTTAAGTTCATGTGTCAACTTGGCCAGGTTATGGTGTCCAGTTGTTTGATTAAGCAAGCACTGGTTTGATTGTTACTGTGAGGATATTTGGTGGACTTAAAATCATCAGTAAGCTGATCACATCAATTGCTGATTACATCTACAATCAACTGAAGAGATTGCCTTCAACAATGAGAGAAATCTCCTCCAATCAGTTGAAGGCTTAAAAAAGGAGAATTGATAATTTCAGGAGTCAGAAGAGAGAATTTCCATTTCTACTTCATTGGAGTTCCCAGCCTGCAGCCTGCCTTTCAGAATTTGGACTTTCCCATCCACACAGTCATGTGAGACAATTCTTATTAAAATCTCATAGTAAGGAACTGAGGTGGCGCAGGCAATAGGACTCCTCTCTCCCACATCAGAGGTTCCCAGGATCAAATCCCGGTGCAGACAGGAGGAGAAGGAGGAGAGAGGAGGGCAGAAAACAGACAGAGAGAACTGTCCAATGAATGGACCCAAAAACGGGGGGGGGGGGGGGGGGTTAAATGGGTAAAAAGTAAATAAGTAAAATCTCCTAATATTTCCATACGTTGCCTGTCAGTTCTGATTCCGTAGAGAATCCTGACTAAAACAGTACCAAAACTGACATGATAAAAAAAGAAAATTTGAATATCTGTCTATTAAAATAAAACTTCATATCCATGCATGTTTGTCAAAACAAACTTTAAATGGGTATACTTTATTGTATGTTACACCTTAATAAAATTCATTTTAAAATTACCTAGATATTAGAAACATAAAAACCTGATCATTAAGAACATAAGACTTTTCTTTGGCCAATTTCAGATTAAACTATTTTTTTATTAATTCATGTTTTTATTTACCAATTACACTATTTTAAGAAGAAATGGTCTCTTGAGCTATTCTCTGCCCTCTCCACACACTCAAAAAAAAAAAAAAACTGCTATAAAGAAGATCAGCATTAAAAACCCAGTTTTACAAAGCAATTTAAGCTACAGTAAGTCCAAGATTCTACAACTAAATTTATTTGTTCAATTGTCTGATTTTTAACAAACATTTGTTTGGCATCACCACATGTCACACATTATGTTAGAGCAGGGGTTCTTAACCTTTTTTGTTCCATGGACCCCTTTGCCAGTCAGGTGAAAACCATGGACCTCTTACTAAGTCCACATTATACTGTGTATTATTTAATAAATATATCACACTTGCACCAGCATGTCCCCACAAGAATGTTTTTTTAATTTTAATCCAAGCTAATGGGCCCTTGTTAAGGACCCCTGTGTTAACGAGTATGGGAATATAGAGATGAATTAGGAATA
>PVKH010021723.1:0-14261 GCA_004027955.1 Chaetophractus vellerosus | reverse complement strand
CAAACACGACTCTGGTGCTTAATAAGTACCGGTCACCGTTTAAAATACTTTACACATATTAATTCATTTAATCCTCCTAACAACCTTATAAAGTAGGTTCAGAGAGGTTGCATAACTTTCCCAAGGTCACGTAGGTAGCAAGTAGTGGAACTGGGTTCAAATCCAGCCAGCCACTTGGAGCGCGTGATCTTAAATACTATACAACACTTCCTGACTGTGTGGTCTTAATAGCATCCCCACTTCTTGGTGACTCAGTCGCTTCATCTTTAAAGTAGGAACAGTCTGTTTTTCAGAGGGTTGTTCTGAAGAGTCTGAGAGATGGCATTTGTGAAGCTCCTAGCCTGTGTCTGCCGTGTGGATGGGTGTGAAACCCAGTTGCACTAGGAGCGGCGGGCGCAGTTACTGTGGCTCACACTGACTCAGGGTTAATAAAACCTGTCAGTTAAGGGGTCCAAGAATGGGGCCAGGACCTCAGCTTTAGGAGTGATTCTTGGAATCCAGGGGCCCTCCACAAGGACAGCCCTGGAGAGAAGCCACACCTCGAGGAGGGGCCTGGACGACCCCACCTCTGACTTGGGGATTCTACGACTATGTAAAACATTACTTCATTCGTTTGAGGTGTCACTCTTCATCAGCTTGTTCGGTCGTTTCCTCTTTGCTTGTTTGACGTTTCATGCAGATTCTAAAAGATTCTGCCTGTCACAGTTAAAGCAGGTATAAAAATAAGTTCCCCAAACTGTTTTCCATCCTGTACTCATGGCCCACTCTTCACCAGCAAGGACTTGAGTTCATAATCTGTTGCTCTTCAACCCTTTCCTCTAAATAAGTTAAAATGTATTCTTATATCCAGTAGCTCTCTCTCGCCTGATTTCCTTACCCTTCCTTTTTCTTAGTAACAATGTATTTTGACTTTTGCAAGTCTCTCACACCATCATATTCTAAAGAAATAGTCATCATTTGCAGTGATATTTCACTATACACCTAAGAAGTAGGTTGAATGCTTTCCTTGATTAGCATTCTGGTAAGGAAAACCGAGACATCTGAGGAGAAAAGCTTATGTAGGGTTCACTGATTTGCTGGGGAGTTGCACAGCCGGGGCTGAGGCTAATGTTGAAGCCAAAGGCCTGTGAGAGTGGAGTTTGCTTGAGGTGCTTTCTCAGCTCCTGGGAGGCTCTTGCGTGTATGAGCAGCTCCCCTAACTGGGATGCCTCAGGAATTCATTAATAACTCATGAATTATTGAGCTTAATAATATGCTAGTAACTATGCCAAGAGCCAGGGAATCCAAGATGGATAAGACCATTCCTGTCCTGATTTTGGAAGAGAGCTGATGTGTAACTAGGGGGTTTCTCCTAAGATACAGAGAAACTTGGGGTTCTGAGACTTCTCAGTCGGGGTGACTACTGGGGAGATCATAGAGGACTTCCCAGAAGAAGAAATGTTTGATCTGTTTTGAAGAATTCACAGGTGTTTGTGCATGTGTGTGGTGGGACCGAGGGCCTCAGACACATTGGAGATGGGAGGGTACAGTAGTAAGAACAAGAAACAGGCAACTGTGTGCATCTTGGACATGGAGACTCCCAGACCTGCCCTCCCCTGGGTTGCCAGGACTTTGGCATACAAGCCTTTGCTGTCTGGGCAGTGGTTTGAAAAGAACTTCTCTAAGAAATCTGAACAGAGAAATTCTCCCAAGAAGGAGAAGAAGATGATGGAAATGGTAAATAGGAGAAAAAAGATGAGATAATTAAAAGATCAGTTCAGTAGACCCATCATCTCAATAGGGAAATATCAGGAAGAGGGAACAGGAAAAAATTAAAAAAAAAAACATGGAAAGAAGGAACTCATTAACAAAATAATCCAGAAGGGTACATCTGTGTAGTAGGCAGGGAGAGAAATGAACTGTCTCTTCATCCTCCACAGGGGGGAGAAAATAGATACTGCCTAAAACTGAAATACCGCATAATTCAGTCATGTTTTTATAGACATGGAGGTAAAGGCTCCTTTTCCATAAATAAATGAAAGAACTTAAAAGTGGTTGTCTCTAACAAGGAGGAAATGGGAGGGATGGGAGAGTAGTTTTTCATAAGCGATCTTATAAAACTATTTGACACTTTAAACCATGTGCAAGCAACATTTGATAAGAATAAACATCAATACTTGAAAAAATAAAGGTCTGGTGAAAGAGTACCAGACGTAGATGAGAATAAAAATTACCAATTATAGGAAAAGTCTTACGTCGTGTGCAGGATAAATAAAAACAAACCCACGCTTAGACTAATTGTGCTGAGAATATAGCCACTCAAACATGAAAGGAAAACTCTTCAGTGCTACCTGAGGGTACAGGTGGGGATGACATTCCTTGCTGAGAAATCACAGTTTAACAGATAGCTAACTTCTCAGCAGCAACAGTAGACACTGGATCCCAGCAGAATGCTGAGCAAAATTATCGGCCCCAAACTCTATATCAATTCAAAACTGAAGGTGAAATAAAAACCTATTAAGATAAATCAAACTGCAGTAATTCCCACTCACAGACCCTTGCTGAAAGAACTACTAAAAGTATGCTTGAACCAGAAGAGAATTGAACCAAGACAGAAGGTGTGGGATACAGAAAACAATAGTGAGCAAAGAAATTGGTAAACATAATGAAAAACCTAAATAAGCACTGTTGGTAAAACAACAACACTAGTAACTATTTTTGGTGGGTGTTTGTTAACAGTAATACTGAGCTAAATAACTGTTCCATAACATGGGGGGTGGGGAATGGAAGCGATATTTTCCAGTCTTATTCTAGAGAAGGATAGAGATAATGATCTTCTTTAGATTTTGGTTGGTATACAAATTTAGGGGTAACCTCTACAGAAATATAATGTTTGACTTCCAAACCAGTGGAGGAGAATAAAGAAAATTCAATCAACTCAACAAGATGGCAGGAAAGAAGAAAAAGCATGGCAAATAGAAAATAAAGAATAAGAATTGAAATAAGTCCAAATATATACTTAACCACACTAAAGGTAAAGGAACTAAATCCTTAAGTTAGAAGACAAAGATGGCCAGATTGCATAAGAATTCAAAATCCAGCTACATACTGTTTACAAGGGTCATCCCTAAACCATTGTGACCCCCAAAATTTAAAAGTAACAGATGGAAACAGATATATCAGATAAATACTAGTTAAAATAATGCCCAAGAATCAATGTTAGCATTAGACAAACAAAGACATAATGGTGAGACAAAAAAAAAAAAAAAAGAGTATGTCATCATCCACAATCATTTGTGTTAAAGTTTAATGACCTAGATTTATCTTTATCTGTGCATTTGTGTTGAAATGTACATTTACTGAATTAACGCAACTGTTTCATAAGGATGCTCGGGCATTTTTGAGGTGTCAGGAACTCTGTCATGAAGGCTAAAGGTTGGCATTGTGAACTAGATGAGTAGCCTGGCACCCCTGGGTGCCCAATAACTCCTTCCAGAAGAGTTGTCAATACTTGCTGACTGACAGCTTCCACGTTTGTCTTCCTACTCCCTGGGTGGGAAGCTGTTTGTTCACTGTGAGATTCTAGGTCCAAATCAAGAATATTTGTAAAGCAATTTTCTGATCACAACGAAAATTCCCAGAGCAGCATATTTTATCTTTTAAACTTGTTTCATGTATAAGTAACATAATTACCTGTACCTTTATAAAAGATAATATGAGCAGGGTCTTTAAAAGACTATTATCAAGTTTAAAAATGAGGTGTTGTGAAGAGGGACCGTTCCCCCGCTCCTTCAAACACCTGTTCTAGTAACAAAGTGACTCTAGATAGAAATCTTGATCTGTTTAACATTCTGTTAAGGTTTCAGATGCTTCTTGCTCCCCTCCTAACTAGCCCTGCACTTCAGCCAGCAGCACTGTTCTTAGTAATCAGGACAAACCACTCTCTTTCTTTGTCAATAGCAGGGCCCAGGTGGATACTGTAGGATGAGTCTCTGCACTGGTCAGGAAGGAAGCCACGCTGTGCAGCCCTACAGCAGTGACTGAAGTGGGGAACGTGGTGTGGGCGGAAGATTGTTCTTTCTTGCTCCTGCAGATCAGCTTTTGGGTACTAGCTCCACTCAGCTGGGTGCCTTGCCCAGAAAGGGGTGGGACTGGTAGCCTGAGAAAACGGGTGTTTTCCCCAGGCTTCTAGGTCACTGCTGCCACCTTTACAGGCTCTTTGAAAAGCACCTCGAGGAAACGTCTCATAGGCAGCTGCAGAGCCCACTAGTTCCAGGAGAAGAATCCCAGCAGGGCAAAAGAAAGAATTTTCTCCCCTCTGTATTCTGCAGGGCTTATGGAAGGTGGGATTTAGCACATTCGTTTTAGACATGGAGCCAAAAGGTAGCAGTTTAAGACAGGTTTAGTCTGTTTGGATCTCGAGGCTTCAAGTAACCAGATTTCCTTCCCGCTTTTTACCATGAAATCACTTTAATAACTTAGATATTTCCTGCTGTTTAATAGTTTGGGCTAAAGCTCTGACTTGGGCAATGCTTTGCTTCTAAAATTTTGCAAGTGATAGTTTCAGTTTTAATTCAAAGGTCTTCAAGTCTGAGAATCTTCTGAAGAAAACCATCTTCTCAGAATCTCAGAATTATGGCTCTCAATTGTATGATTTTGTTTTTGGTTTGTTTAGGCACAGTAAAATGTAACCAAGTTTTAAAAGTACATTATATGCCAAATTGTGCAATTTTTGAGCCCATATGTACATTGAGCTCTCTACCTATTTCAAATGATTTTATTTTATTTTAAAAAAATTATCCAAGTAATAACATTTTTTCCAAATTCAACAATATAGGAAATGTTGAAAATGAATGGACCCCTGCTCCTGATGTGATTCTTGGGGTACCACTTATCATTGTGGGCTAGCTTGAAAAAAAACCAAAACTGTTTCTGCAACATGTGGTCCTAATACCTAGAATTCTAAAATGTCTCTCAGAATAGACATAAAGGTCATTTATTCAAGCCTTCTCAATTCCAGGAGTAATATTTGGCCCAGAAGAGGGGAGGTAACTTGTCTGAGGTTATCATTTAAATACTTGCGGGTCTTAGCCTCAAAACCAAGTCCTTGCCATCCAGGACCCTTTCTAGGATATCACACTGCTGGTAGTTTAAATTTTAACTTTTTTTGGAGAAAGTTTTACAAATGAAAACGTTCCCATTCATTTTTAATACCTCTTATTATTTTTCTGACCACAAAAGTAATATATGCTCGTTGTAGAAACTCACCCAACGTCTCATTGCTCACCATTAAAATATTGATTTTTCCTTCCAGGCATTTTTCTGTCCTCATAGTTGTATAAAAATGGGATCAGGCTACATGTAGCTTTGTCGACTGCATTTTTCACTTAATGTTTGATAAACATTATTCCGTGTCATTAAACATTGTTCCTTGAAACTATTCTTAACAATTGCATGGGAGTCTGTGCTATGGATATGCCATAATTTATTTGATAAGTCCTGTGATAACCATTTGGGAAGGCACCGGCTTTTCAACAACACTAGCGATGCTGTCTTGAACGTAGCTGAACATAACTTTTTTTATCAGAGAGGTTGTGAGTTTATAAAAAAAATTGCATGAAAAACAGGGTTCCCATTTACCACTCTATTATTAACACCTTGCATTGGAGTAGTATATTTGTTACAATTAGTGAAAGCACATTTTTATAATTGTGCTGTTAGCTGTAGTCCATGGTTTAATTCAGGGTTAAGTGTGTTTTGCAGTTCTGTGGATTTATAAAATTTATTCTAATGACATATATACAACCTAAACTACATTCAGATATATAAATCAGTGCTATTAATTCGGTTCACAATGCTGTGCTACCATCACCACCATCCATTACTAAAACTTTTCAATCAACCCAAATAGAAACTATGTATTTTAAGCCTTAACTCCCTGTTACCTACTACCACTGTACCCCCTGGTAACCTATATTATAGATTCTGACTCTATGAGTTTGCTTATTCTAATTATTTCATATCAGTGAGATCAGACAATATTTGTCCTTTTGTGTCTGGCTTATTTCACTCAACATGATGTCTTCCAGATTCGTCCATGTTGTTACATATATCAGAACTTCAGTCTTTTTTTATGGCTGAGTATTATTCTGTTTTGGGTATATACCAAATTTTGCTTTATCCATTTATCAGTTGATGGACACTTCAGTTGCTTCCATTTTTTGGCAATTGTGAATAATGCTGCTATGAACATTTTGTGCAAATATCTGGTTGAGTCCTTGCTTTCAATTTTTTTTGGAAGTGGGATTGCTGAGTCATATTGTAATTCTATACTTACCTTTGTGAGGAACTGTCAAACTGTCTTTGACAGTGTTTTCACCATTTTACATTCCCATCAACAATGAATGAATGTTCCTATTTCTCTACATCCTCTCCAACACTTGTAATATTTGTTTTTTTAATGGAGTCATTTTAGTGGGTGTGAAATAGTGTCTCATTGTGGTTTTGATTTGTATTTCCCTGATGGCTAATGATGGTGAGTATCTTTTCATGTGCTTTTTGACCGTTTGTATTTCTTCTTTGGAGAGATGTCTATTCAAGTCTTTTGCCAGTTTTTTAATTGGGTTGTTTGTCTTTTTGTTGTTGAATTTAGGATATCTTTATATATTTTGGATGTTAAACTCTTATCAGATATTTGGTTTCCAAATATTTTCTCCTATTGTATAGGTTGTCTCTTTTATTTTCATGACGAAGTCCTTTGAGGCACAAAAGTTTTCTTAAAATTTTTATCAGGTCCCATTTATGTTCTTTTTCTTTTGTTGTTTGTGCTTTTGGTGTAAAGTCTAGAATACTTTACAGGACCTAACACAAGATCCTGAAGATGCTTCCCTGCATTTTCTTCTAGGAGTTTTATAGTTCTTATATTTAGGTCTTTGATCCATTTTGAGTTGGTTATATGTATATGATGTGAGGTGTGAATCCGGCTTCATTATTTTGCATATGGAGATCTAGTTTTCCCAGTACCATGTGTTTGAGTGTTCTTTGCTCCATTGTCAGAAATCACTTTGCCATAAATGTGATGGTTGTTTTCTGAACTCTCGATTCAATTCCATCGGTCTATATGCCTGTTAACTAGGTTCACAAGGTTGTGCTACCATCATACTGTTTTGATTATTGTGACTTTGCAACAAGTTTTAAAATTAGAAAGTGTGAATCCTCCAACTTTTTTCTTTTGAACATAAATCCCTGCATATTTTGCGTGCTGTATGAAAACCCTTAAGTATGGAAATCAGTTATTCTGTAATTTGGAAAATTCTTGGAAGACCAGGGAATGTTTAAAGCCTACAGTCTATTTTCATGAGATTAGATCCCCTATCCTTAAAGTTAATAAAATCAGATCCCTTTAGGGAACAATCTATTTCTATCTTGGCCAGAGATGGCTTACCCATTAAGTTAATTAGCCACAACTCTGTTTTATTAGCTACTTGCAAGAAGTGTTAGAATAATCTGCCTTATTATTTTGCAGATAGAGCCTCTGCCTTCACAGTGAATTGTATAATGCTAATAATAATGGTAGTAGCTACTATTTGTTGAGAGTAGGCAGTGTGCAAGTCCTGTGCCAAGCTCTTTACAAATATTTTACTTAATCCTCACAATAGCCCCCTGAGGTAAACACTGGTTTTATCCCCACTTTATAGAGAAAGGAACAATAACTTGAAGAGGTTAAGTGACTCGCCTGGAGTGGGAAAGTGAGTTATGGCAGAATCCAGACTTGAAGGTAGGCTTGCCTCACTCCAAAACCCAACCTGGGGACAACTTCTCCAAAGTTATTCTGTCGACCATTTCCCCCTTCATGATTTAAATCCCTTTATCAGCAGTGGTTCTTAACCTTTTGGGGTTGAAGACTCATTTGGTTATCTGTAGCATTGCCTAGCAAATGATGTATATGAAAACAAATACACAATTTTGCATCAAATTTGAGGAGAGATGAACAGCTCCCAGCCTGAAAACCCATACACTTGAACAATAATTTCCTTTGGGTCTTTACAGTTGCTTAGTCTTATAGAACCTTCTCCTAGTGCTTATCAACTAAAATTGTGACATTTGAGCAGGGGTAGTCCATTAATAAACAGAAGCAAAGATGCCAGTAAGCAGTCATTACAAACTTTACCTAGTCCTCTGTCTTTTCTGGGACCAACCAGTTCTGTATGGGACTCCTAAAAATGTTAGTACCTGACACTTAATAATAACTGCAGAATAATTCCTGAGATATTCTCTCATAGACAAATAATTCGCAAGATCGGTAATAATGACGTTGTGAATTATGAAGTAAAACTTTCATGTTCTTACCCCTTAGATTAGGATCAGTTAAGGGAATGAGGGAAAATTATTTAAATATCAGTCTGTACAACATGTTAAGAAGATAAATAGAAAT
Organism: Chaetophractus vellerosus; assembly: GCA_004027955.1. Classification (NCBI taxonomy): domain Eukaryota; kingdom Metazoa; phylum Chordata; class Mammalia; order Cingulata; family Chlamyphoridae; genus Chaetophractus; species Chaetophractus vellerosus. Next base: position 5,848 of record PVKH010021723.1, on the reverse strand, counting down.
CTGGCACAAAATTTTAAAAAATCATGAATGTTATAAAACCAACATAGAGGTTTGAGGATTTTCTATGCCACTACCTTCACTAATGCATATAATTGAGAGTAAATTGCTTTTCACTGCAATTTTTCTGATCTTTTCTGAATTCTTTGATGTCCTTGATGATGTTAGCTTTATAATTCTAACCAAAAGATTCAATCTTCCAGGGTATATAAAACAAGAAAAGAAATAATAATACATTTTACTTAATTTTAAAAAGATAATTCCGGATAGATAAGCTTGTCATTTCATCCTTCCTATTTTGATGTTTAAATGACAGAGTTCTCCAGATAATACATTTTAAAATGCCACCAAGAAAATGTGCTAAATAAAATATCCTTGAAGTACAAAGAACAATACTCATTTTAGAGTGCGAGCAAAGAAATGGGGACAGCCGGTCAGCTGTTAGGCACTGTCTAATCTATGTGGTTTGAAATAAATTCTGAGAATTGAATGGCTAAAATTTAACTGCTCTGTTGTATTTATTGAAATGTATTGTGAAACTAGGAGCTTGGCATTGTGTCTCCCCCCCAAAAAATATATTCTCAATTAAAAATATTTACATGGCAAATATTTATATAGCAACTAGATACCCTGAATTTTCCTTTTAGACTATTTATAATATGTAACACATTTGAGAATGTAAGGCCATCCTCCATGGGCATCTGATGGTCTATCCAAACATTTATCTTTCCTGTTATGTTACTCTTGGTTTGAAGTTTGGTTTTCCCGTTTGACCCGTAAAAACCTAATTCTCCCAGGGCTTAAATCACTCCTCTCTAGTAAGTTGGGTGTTCACAGAGCAACATTCAGTCTTTAATGCTGTTGATACACCATTTACTCTGTGGGAAAAGGAGTCAATTTTGCCATAAGGTTTGATGGAGGAAACTGAAACTAATATCTCAATTATTAGCAGCCAATGCGTTAACTGAAAGGGTTGAAAGTGTTTAACTCATTGAAAGGCAGTGATGCGGCTGATGGGGAGAAGACAGCCCTTTAAAAAGAAGAAACTCCCCAAGGCGGTTATTCTAAACATAAACTAGGGACCATAATTTCAGTCTTCTGTAAGAGTTTCAGAGATGACCTCAACTCTTGGATTTAAAACCTGTTGTGTGGACTTCCTTGCTCCAGGATTATCTAATGCAACAGGGCACTGAGCCTGCTGAGCATCTCAGAAGAGAGCTCGTTAGCAGTCAGGCAAATTTGGCTGCTTTGCCTTTTAGGAACAAGGAAAGAGGCCTGTAGCAGTTTGATATTATTGATGAATTCCGAAAAGAAATATTGGATTATGTTTGTAAACTGGTCTTTTCCTCTGGGCATGATTAAATTATGATTAGGGCTTTGACTGGGCCACCTCAGTAGGGCATTGAGTCCTCACCCCCTTGGTGGGCAGGGGCTCACAGAGAAAGCAACATGGCAGAAGAGTTAGTTGGAGTTTTGATGCTGGAGTTTTGAGCTGGAGCCCAGGAAGTAAGCACGCAGAGGAGCAGAGCAGCTGAGTCCAGAGAGAATCGAGCCCTGGGGAGAGAGACAGAGCCAGTCTCATGAGAGTCTATAGCTGGCCTTGTGGAGAGAGCACAGCAGCTGAGCCTGGAGAGAAATGGAGCCCCAGGAAGAGAGGAAGCCAAGAAGCCTGGACTCTTGGCAGACGTTGGCAGCCATCTTGCCCCAACACGTGGCAACAGACTTTGGTGAGGGAAGTAACTTATAGTTTATGGCCTGGTAACTGTAAGCTTCTGCCCAAAATAAGTACCCTTTATAAAAGCCAACAGATTTCTGGTATTTTGCATAAGCACCCGTTTGGCTGACTAATACAATGCTGAAATAATTTGTCTGGCAGATAGTAACAACCCATAATGACTACCATTTTTACCCTCAAAGTATCATTTTCCTTGCTTTATTTCTTTAGAACCTTGCGATTTAGTGTGGGGACATGACCAGTATCATGGCCATCCTGGGACCTTGTTAGAACTGCAGAATCTCAGCTCCCACTTCAGACTTACTGCACCAGAATTTGTATTTTAACGAGCTCCCAAGGAGAGACACTAATGTTTGAGAAGCTCTGGCACCATCAGGACCCGAGCAGTTCACGTAGTTTTCAAATATGCCTAACCCTTTTCCAGAGGTGAATGTCCTCACAGGAAAATCTGACCTGCAGCTTCAGAGAGTAGGACTGGAGAGAGAATGTCTTAGGCTCTTATCTTCGAGATTTCTTTATTTGCCTGGGTGCTTTGATACTTAAATGAGTTATTAGATAACATATTCATGTTAAAAACAGCCCTATTTTTTAAATGAAAAATTAAAATAGGAAGGAGGAAAGAAATCTGAGAAAACGCCAGTACAGATACCAAAAATGTAAGATTGTCAGGTATGTTCTTTTAAACCCATGGTTCCTATTTTTATGCCATTAACTTGTTGCCTTGTAAGACTGTGTCAGAGAAGTCCGTATCTTTGGTCAGCTGGTTAAGACTGTTAAAAAGTGGAGATCTGTGCACATTTTATTATTTAGGAAGACGGCTTAAAATCTTAGAAAGTAGTTTTCCAGATCAGAGTCAGACTAGAAGATTTATTCTCATTCATCGTTCACACATTTATCCCTCCGAATCATGCATCTCTGTGATGCTTTCCTGCAAATTATAAAAGAATAACAGTGTGTGTGTGTGTAGGGGGTGGTTGTCCTTCAGGAATTGTCAGTGCTCATTAAGAAACGTAAGTGCAGCGGTTTAATTGTAGCTAAAAAGTGACTCCAGACAGCACTGCACAAGATGCTTGTAGGCTGTGATCTAAGCTGGCTTCATTTTGGAGGTGGGAATGGTGGGAGGGGTGGCCTAGCTGGGAAGAACCCTTGGGTGGAATGCCTTTAGGAAAGAGGTGGGTAAGGGGACTTAGGCTGGCCAGGAAAAGATGCTAAGGAATGGTGCGTGCAGCCAGACGGGGCGTGGCTAATCTAAATAGGGCAGCTGCTTCTCAGTAATGGTGTCCTAGAGTGACGACCTCTTCCTGTTTGTCCAAAAGAAAATAGAAATCTGGATTTTTATGTGAAATCTGAGCGTTTTTAAATATTGGCAATTAATTCAAGTTTTGGTGAACCCACGCTTCTCCTTCCCTCCTTCCCTTCCTCCCTCCCTCCCTCCTTTTCCCCTGTCCCTCTCTTCCCTCCCTTCCTTCCTTCCTAATAGTGTGTAATCCAGCAAAGCTTAATTAAGAATACAAATTGTTGTTCCCTGCCAGTTGTTGCTATTTAAAAAACCAATGCCACATTTTGCATTAATTTTATCCTCTTTTCCCCCAAACTATTTCTAGAATGATAAATCAGAAGTTAGATAGATTCATAATTCACCTCCTTTGTCCCTTTACTCTCTACCTAAGGTAGATGCTAACTTGTGGCCAAATGAATAAAAACTCTAAAAGAGAATTATTAATGAGCCTGGATAGTGTACAAAGTGGATACTGAATGAGAGGGAAATGGTTAAACACATTTATCTCTATCCTATACAAAACTCTACTTCATGTCCGACAAAATAGAGAGGAAGCTGATTTCCTTTTAAGACAATTTCTCTCCAGTGGCAGACCAGATTGAATGAACTCATTTCTATAAGCTTCGTAAACACTTTCTACTTATTTTTAAATGCCTTGCTCTGAGACTCTAAAAAGACCGTATGCTTGCTTTCTTACTGAATTACGTGAGAAGATAATGATTTGCAGAGAAATTCAGTGAAGCAGCTGATAAAATGCTTTAAAAATGTATTTCAGAGAGTAGCACAATAATATTATGTCAAAACACCATCCTCACATTCTCCAGCCCACTTAAAGCAGCCCTGGGCCCAGGCACGACCATTTCTCATCGTTGGCCAGATGAAATGGAGTCGTAAAAATCTATCCTTTATTTCACTGACTCATATTTCTCTCCTCTCTGCCTATTAATAACATATCCCCTTGGAATAAAACCAGAATTCTTTTAGTCAGTTTATACTTTTTTAAAAAGGGGAGAGAAAGTTGAAAAGGGGAGGTAACTAAGGAATGTAGAAGTAAAAAATTAACTTTTGGAGTCAAAATTCTTATCTCCAAAGATTGACTAGTCTATTTTTTAAGTATTGTGCTGATACTGGTGTTATGTATTGAATCATAAGTAATGATTTATCACAAGTAACTGAAGTTTTGCTTGCATCATCAACTCTGAGCAACGCGAAGAAGCAAAGTCACTTTTGAATTCACATTTCTCACTTATACTGGCAGAAGGAAACATGGGATCATTGGAGGCTCAAAATTAGTTGAGATCGCTCAGGATCTTAAAACCAAGTATTTGAAAGGGAATGAAAGGTAGGCAAGGCCTATTGTCTTGGACTGGAAGGAAATGTTTTGCTGGAAAGGTGGAAGAGAGAAATCAAGGTCAAATTCAATCAAATACCATCCATCTCTACTTCTGAGTTGGCCAATGGAGGTGACTGGTCCAACAGGTCAATGTCTAATAGGACCTAAGGCTTGGTTAGAGACTTCAAACCTAAACTTCCTAGTTTCTGCTGTCTTTTTTATTTTTTTATTTTTTTTAATGTAAGCCTTTATTTCCACAGTGCCGTGGATATTACCGGGAATTCAGTCGAGACTTATTGAAGGAATGAAGTTAAGAAGTAATCAATTCATAATTTGAATAGAATTCCTTGTCCGTGCTTGTCCTGAGGTTATGAGGTTTGGTTGTGATAACCTTTGGCTTGTGACTGTTTTGGAAAGTGCCGTTTACTACTCTGCGTTTTGTGTAGCGCTGTTAAAAAAAGTAAAGAAAGCTTTGCTTTGGAAATCTCTGGTTCTTATTCTCGTGATCTGAGTGATCTTGGGAAAGATGTTATTCTCTCTGTGTCTTCAGTTCCTTCATCTATAAATCAGAAATTACATGATCTTATGTCCCTTCCTGCTCTAAAATCTGCCTATAAAGGATAATAGTTAAGAGTTAAGGGCCTAGGAATTATGAGAAGGGAGGGAGATTACAACTTCTTTATAAGAAATTTTCATTTAAAACTTTTCTTCTCTGCTCAAAAGTGGATTATAGATAGCCTTTGGTTGAGTTATACCTGTCCTTATAAATGACTACCATGGGTCCAATTTTAAAGTCCAGTAAAAACTATATTCCATTCTTTAAAAAAAAACCGGCTTTGTTGAGATACAATTCGATACCATACAATTCACCAATTTAAAGTGTATAATTCAGTGATTTTCAGTATTTTCATAGTTGTACAATATCACCACTATATAATTTTAGAACATTTTCATCACCCCAAAAAGAAGAACCCTGTAACCTTTAGCATCTACTCCCCATTTCCACCTTCAGCCCAAGGCATCCACTAATCGACTTTCCGTCCCTATAGATTGGCCTGTTCTGGACATTTCCTATAAATGAAATCATACAGTATGTGATAGCTGACTTCGTTCACTTAGCATAATGTTTTTGAGGTCCGTCCACATTGCAACATACATCAGCACGTCATTTCTTTTTATTGCCACATGATATTCAATTGTATGGATGTACCACATTTTAATTATCCATTCACCAGTTGATGGACATTTGGATTGTTTCGATTTTTGGCTTTCATGAATAATGCTGCTATGAACATTTGTGTTTGTGCGTCAATGTATGTTTTCATTTTTCTTAGATTCCTACCTAGAAGTGGAATTGCTGGGCATATGGTAAATTTATGCTTAACCTTTTGAGGAACTGCCAAACTGTTTCCCAAAGCCCTGCTGCTCCCCTTTCCATTCCCATGAACACTGTGTGAAGGTTCCAATTTCTTTACATCTTTGCCAACACATTATTATTATCTGT
>PVKH010021722.1:0-14260 GCA_004027955.1 Chaetophractus vellerosus | reverse complement strand
TGGGGTAGAAGAACCATATGTAGGAAAATTATAAATGAGCCTAACTCTGATACATTGGGGAGAAGGGTTATGATATATTCTGAGGTAAGGCCCACTGACAGGGTACCTATTTCCTGGGGTTGTCTGCCCTTCCTACAGTGTCTATATGTCTCTAGAGCCCCAAGGAACACCCCTAATTGAGGCACTGTTTACTGTGGCAGACAGTGAGTTCCTCCTGAGACATGCACAAGCATAACATCTGGAATGACCCTCTGACTCACTTTGAAATTGCTTAACCATAAAAACTCATTTCTATTTAATGTTTCCCCCTTTTGGTCTAGATCTTTCTCCAAATGCACCATTAGTTTGCTCTTGATATTAATCCCTCAGTGCTAGGGAGTCTCATCCCCAGGAGTCATGTACCACATTGGGGTGAAGGGAGTGAGTTTATATGCTGAGTTTGGCTTAGAAAGAGGTCACATTTGAGCAACAAAGAGGTTTTTAGGAGGTTACTCTTAGGCAATGTGTATTACCAGGCCAAGTTTTGATTTCACAAAAACAAGGTTCACAAGTGCAAGCATCAATATCAAGGGACTGGCACATTGGCTCACCCTCCTTGGCTAGGCACTGTCCATGTATTCCAGAGATTCTCGTCACTCTATGAGAGAACACAGCATGGCTCACCAGAATGGAAATTAAATATCCTATCAGTTATTCTGTAGGTCTCCACCCACTGAGACAACACCCCATGATCACATGAACACACACTCTATAGAGGCATGCCCCAGATGAATCCCCACACATACATTCCCCCACCACTGACACCCTGGACCAGTGATCCTCCCCTACCACAGGTACAACCCCTCTGCAACCAAAAACCTCCTCAAAAACAAAGCCAGAAAAAAAAACAATAATAAAATTTTAAAAGTTAAATACAAAAAATTTAATTTTTTTGCATTGTGCCTTTCATCACTGTAAGATCTGTTATCTTTTTTATATATTCACAATTTATTTTGTTTCTTCCCCCATTTCTAATTTTTTTTTCACTTTATTTTCTGAGAAGACATAGGTTACAGAAAAGTCACATAGAAAATACAAGGGATTCCCAAACACCCCACTCCCTTCTCCCCACCCCACAGCCTCCTCTATTAATAACATCCTACATGAATATGGTAAATTTGTTACAATTGATGGACAAATATAGAAGCATTGCTAGTAACTGTGGTCAGTGGTTTACTTAATATTTTACCTTTTACACCAATTTTTATAGGTTCTGAAAAAATGTATAATGACCTGTATCCATCATTGCAAGCTCACACAGAGGAACTAACTCCAATGCCCCAATGATGACCCATTTCCACTGATTCCTCCCTCCCCCACCCCTTGGATCCTATGGCAACCACTAAGTTTCAATTTTTGAAGAATAAAGTTCACAGTTACATGCATGAACATTGTGGGCTTGGCATACTGTCTGTTTTCTTTTGTTAAGTGCTGCCTATGTGCTCAAGATGTTCTTGTCCCTCTTTTTGAAAATGTAGCAGGACTCCCAAGATAATAATATTTTCTTATTTATTTTGTGGGTCTCCATGCACTGAGATAATACCTCTGCACCACCAACACTCTGCACCAGTAACCCTCCCCTGCCATCTTTGACAATAAAAGCACCCCCAACATTGTAGTTTCAACCAAAGACCTACACTTCCCCAGAATTCACTGATTTTTCCCCCAGTCCTCCCTTCAGTGCCATGGATAATCCATCCCAAACCCCCCAACCTGCTCACCCTCACATTCCAGCACCATCAATGCCACTCACATCCCTGTACCACCATCACCCCCTTCACTGACAAACTACCCCCATCCACCTAATTGTGGATTTTACCCATAATGAGCATCAGCTTAGCCCACTCTACTCCCTCTCTGTCACCTGATAACCCATCTTCCAGAATCTAGCTCTGTGAGTCTGCTCAATAGGCTTATGATATATCAGTGAGGTCATTCCATATTTGTCATTTAGTGACTGGCTTACTTCACTCAACATAAGGTCTTCAAGATTCATCCGTGTTGTCACATGTGTCAATACTTCGTTCCTTCTACAACTGAGTAATATTCCATTGTATGTATATACCACATTTTGCTTATCCATTCATCTGTTGATGGACAATTGTTTTGCTTTCAACTTTGGGTAATAGTGAATAATGCTGCTATGAACATTGTTGTGCTTATATCTCTTTGTGTCCCTGCTTTCAATTCTTCTTTGTATATATCCAGCAGTGGGATTACTGGATCATATGGCAATTCTATAATTAGCTCCCTGAGGATCTGCCAAACCATCCTCCACAATGGCTGCACCATTCTACATTCCCAAAAACAGTGGTTGAGAGTGCCCATTCCTACTCATCCTCTCCAACACTTATAGTTCTCTATTTTTTAATAGCCACCTATTAAATAGGTGTAAAGTGATATTTCATTGTAGATTTGATTTGCATTTCCCTAATAGCTAGTGATGTAGAGCATCTTATCATGTATTTTTTAGCAATTTATATTTCCTCTTTGGAAAAGTGTTCATTCGAGTCTCTTGGCCCTTTTTAAAATGGGTTGTTTGTCTTTTTATTTTCGAGATGTAGGATTTCTTTATACATGCTGGATACTAGGCCCTTATTGGATAAGTGGTTCCCAAATATTTTATCTCACTGTGTAGGCTGCCTTTACACTTTCTTGACAAACTCCTTTGAAACACAAATATTTTTAATTTTGAAGAGGCCCCTTTTATCTATTTTTTCTTTTGTTGCTTGAGCTTTGATTGTAAAGTTTATAAAACCATTTCATACTACAAGACCTTGTAGATGTACCCATACATCATCTTCTAGGAGTTTTATGGTCTTGGATCTTATATTTAGTTCTTGATCCATCTTGAGTTAATTTTTTATATAAGGCATGAGATGGCGATCCTCTTTCATTCTTTAGGCAAGGATATCCAGTTCCCCCAGCACCATTTGTTGAGGAAGCCATTCCGTCCTAGCTGAATCAGCTTAGTGGCCTTGTTGAATATCAGCTCATCATATATATGAAAATCTATATCAGCACTCTCAATTTGGTTCCATTGATCCGTATGTTTATCCTTGTGCCAATACCATGCAGTTTTGACCACTGTAGCGTTGTACAATGCTTTAAATTCAAGTAGCACTATTCCTCCAATACTGTTTTTCATTTTCTATATATTTTTGGCTACTCAGGCCCTTGTCCTTCCAAACAAATTTCATAATTGTTTTTTCCAATTCACTAAAATATGCTGTTGTAATTTTTATTGAGATTGCATTAAATCTGTAAATCAATTTGGGTAGGACAGATATTAATGATGTTTAGTGTTCTAATCTATGAACATGAAATAGTCTTCCATTTGTTTAGGTCTTCTTTTATTTCCTTTAACAACATTGTGAAGTTTTCTGTGTACAAGTCCTTTACATCCTTAGTTAGGTTTATTGATAGATAATTGATAGTTTTAGTTGCTATTGTAAATGGATTTTTTTCTTGATTTCCTCCTCAGATTGCTCATTTTCAGTGTACTGAGGTTTGTGATAACTAATTCAGTCTTTTGATTGGAGAGTTTAATCCATTAACAGTCAATGTTATTACAATTAAGCAGTACTTAACATTAGCCAGTTTATTTAGGTTTATATATATTGTATTTTGTTTTTATTACTCTTTTTATCTTTTTAGTTATTCTTACTAATAATTTTCCGTTCCACACTCTCCTTCACCACTCTCCTGTTTTTCCCTTCAACTTGCAGAACTCCCTTCAGTATTTCTTGAAGGGAAGGTTTCTTGTTGACAAACTCTCTTAATTTCTATCTATGAATATTTTGAACTATCCTTCATTTTTGAGTGCCAACTTTGCTGGATACAGAACTCTTGGCTGGCAGATTTTTTACATTTTGCACCTTAACTATGTCATATGACTGCTTTATTGCCTCCATGGTTTCATATGAGAAATCAGTGCTTAATCTTATTGAGTTTCCCTTGTATGTGATGGATCTCTTTTCTCTTGATGCTTTCAATATTCTCTCTTTGTCCTACACATTTGACAATTTGATAAGTATATGTCTTGAGGTAGGCCCATTAGGATTTATACTGTTTGGAGTGGGCTATGCTCCTTGGACATGTACATCCATGTCCCTCAAAAGAGTTGGGAAATTTGCAACTATTATTTCCTCCAACACTCCTTCTGTCCCCTTTCCCATCTCTTCTCTCTCTGTGATGTTTATAATGCATATGTTTGTGCTTTTCATGTTATCATTCAATTCCCCGAGTCCCTGATGAACTTTTTCTTTTTATCTGTCAGTTCTCCTATCTGTCCAATTTCAGATATATTACCTTCTATGTCACTGATTTTTTCCTCTACCTGTTCAAATCTGCTGTTACATGCTTGCATTGTGCCATTCATTACCATCAGATCTGTTAATTTTTTATGTATGTATACTATTTCTTCTGTATGTTGCCCCAGTGTCTTCTTAATACCTTTTAACTCTTCCTTCACTTCATTAAGTTGATTTACAATATCTGTTTGGACACCCTTGATTAGTTGTTCCACATTCCACATCTCTGTCTGTTTTTTAGCTTGTTTATTAGACTAGGCCATGTTTTCTTCTTTCTTAGGATGGCTCCTAAGTTTTTGCTGGTATCTAGGCATCTGTTTATCATGATGGACTTATTCAGATGGTTACCTTCTCTTTCTACTCTAGGGTTTTATTTTGTTTTGTTTCATATTAAGATTCCTGTAATGGTTTGACAGCTTTATTTAATTATGAATTCCAAAAATATAAATTGAATCATGCTTGTAAACTGATCTGTTCATCTGGGCATGATTGGTTTATGATTGGGGTGTTGACTGGGCCACATCAGGAGGGAGTTGAGCCCTTCCCCTTGGTGGGTGTGGTCTCAAGTATAAAGGCAAGGCAGAAGATTGGAGAAGCAGGTTTGAGAAGCAGTTCTGATGTCAGAGGGAGCTGTTCACCCGATAGTCTACAGCTGGCCTTGTGGAGAGACAAAGCGTAGAGAGCCTCATGGTCTACAGCTGAACTTGTGGAGGAAGCAGAAGCTAAACCCGGAGAGAAATGCAGCCCCAGCAGGAGAGGAACCCAAAGGCCTGAGCCCTTGCAGATGCCAGCAGCTGTCTTGCTCCAACACGTGGACTTTGGTATGAGAAGAAACTTATGCTTTGTGGCCTGGTAACTGTAAGCTTCTACCACAAATAAATACCCTTTTTAAAGACCAACCAATCTTTGGTATATTTCCAAAGGCACCCCTGTGGCTGACTAATACAGTTCCTCTTTGACAATTGGTTCCACTTATCCTATATCCTTCCTGCAGTTTCTGGAGGAGTACTGCAGCCTGACATTCTCTATTTCACCATCTTGGAGCCTTTCCCTGCCAACTTTTTAGAAGAGGGTTTCCATTCAGCTGGAGAAATATCCATAGAGACTCTTTACACTTATGTTGTCAAGTTTAACCCTCAGAAAGTCATTTGCCATAATAGTTGGAAAAAAGCAGGCACACAGGTGTGTATAAAAACAACTCTGACTCTGAGCTGCCATTCAATGTTCCTGATTCCTAGTAGGTTGTATTCAAAATCAGGACTCCTGCAGCATTAGGAAGTTCTAATAAACACCAAGTGCTGCCTTGTTTTGTTCTCTAGACAGTTACATGCAGAAAAACACCACAGTTTTGTAGGAATCTTGAGTAGTTTAGAATTTGATTTATCTTCTATAAAGTCCTGAGGGGGGAAAAGGAGTGGCATTTCTTATTTTGGATTTTCTCTGAGAACTTAAACAAGTATCTGATTTGGTAAATAAACAAGCATTGCATTACTTTCATTAGGACAGTGGTAAAAACTAAAACTCAAGCATTAAAATTCAGATGTGCTCCCTTCTACCTTTTGGCTTAAAGCCAAAGATGATTCATGTTACCTGTTAAGTACATTCACAACTAAGATGTTATTAAATATTTCTTACACTTTGAAAAGAACTTATCACTAGTAGGTAAAACAACTATCAAAATTCCTCTACTCTTTAGTGATGCCATTTGTGAAGAAAATGTAGAAAAGGAGACATAGCTCTTTACAAATATTTATGTCGCAACTTAAACCTCCTCCAAATTCCACCTAGAATAAGTGATTTGATGTGTTCTGCTACTTGCATGGGGTTTGCTATTTACAGTTTTCATAGGAGTATCACAGAATGATCACAGTATGTCAGTTGAGATTGTATATCTGGCAGGTCATTTCTTCTGCATATTTAGCTATGTATAGAATGCTTGTATTTTTAGTGGGAGTGGTTTGCCATCGTGGTGGGGAAGCAGTCTTGTTCCTGTGGGAACCTGTGCCCAGCCTGGAAGTGATCCGCAGCCTTGTCACCTCCTACTGCTGCATGCCCCCCCCCCCCGTCCACATTGCTGACTTTGAATATGTATATTGTTACCACATTATGTATGTTCTCAATCAGCCTGACTTGGTTAGCCTGTGTATGTCATTATATCTGACATTCTTGTAAACTACTGTGTGATCAGTAAGATTCCTGTAAGAAATACTGCTTTTAAAAAAATCATGCTGAGAGTGATGACTTCTATCCCACATTAGTAGGTTGTCTTTTTATTTATAGGATCTTTAAAACAAACCCATTTTTAATGAACTAAGGTAAATAAGGCATAGTGAAAAACTGTCATAAAAAAAAGAAGAAAAACTATCAGAAAAACCTAAAGAAAAAGTTTTACTTGGGTTTTTAAAATTAATTTTCTAAAGAAGCTTTAGTTTACATAACTGTTACATAACAAAGAATATAAGGGATTCCCGTATGCCCCAATCTTTCCCCCTCCCACACTTTCTTACATTAACAATATCCTTCAATAGTGTGGTGTATTTGTTACAATTTATGAACAAATATTGAAGCATTGCTGCTAACCATAGACTACAATTTACATTAGAGTTTATACTCTGTCCCACACAATTTTGTAAGATATGAAAAAATATGCAATGGCCTGTATCCATCAGTGCAAGGTCATGCAAGATAATGCCAATGTCCCCAAAATGGCCCCATATTACACCTATTCTTCCCTCTCCCATCCCTCAGAACTTCTGGTGGCCACTGCCTTTATATCAATGATAAGAGATCCTCCGTTGCTAGAATAATAATAAATCTATAGTAGAATAATAAGTCTAATAAGTTAGTCCATTGTTCATTCCCCAATCTTGATGATTGTGGGATGGTGATACTCACTCTGTTTCTAATTGAGAGGGAGCTTAGATCCCATGGAGCAGATGAATGGAACTACCTTTCTTGCAGTTGCAAACCCTCTCTGTTCCTTGGAATGAGCATTGTCCATCATCCTTAGTATTTTTTTTTTTCTGAAGAACATTTGAAGCCTTCATTTCTCAAGTAACCCAACTGTTATGTTTCTTTACAAATGGATTTATGACATTCAGTTTTAAATTATCATATGTGTATAATTAAGGAACGTTACACAATTACACTATTTACACTTCTAACAAAAACCACAATTCTGAGACTACAATAAAATGGTGCAATATATAATGGTGAGTAAGTTGTGAAGTTACTAAACAAAAATTATATATTTTTATTTCAGCATGGATCAGTGTAAATTATTAGTAACTATTCATTAAGTCAAGAAATAATTCAAAGAGCAGTGAATTAAGCTGTAATCACCATTATAGGTGAATATATGCATATGATTAGACTACCGTTTGGTCATAAATTGATACAAGATAAGTGGCAGAGGGCAATTAGTTGAGATTGAGGCAATGTTCTTCTGTGCATTTACTCTCAAAAAAATGAAAATGTTTTGATTTAGATGAAATATTAAATAAATGTCAGAGAAGTAATTTGCTCTTTGCTGCAATGAATTTTTTACATACTAGTAAAAAATATTAGTAAGTAAAATGGAGCCCTATTTCAGAATGAGCAACAAAGAAACAAATCGAAGAATCTCTTCAGCACCATAATTATAACCTTTTCTATAATAGGTGATCAGATCTGGTTCATTGACAAAGCACCACATGCTTATTGTAAAGTGACAGAGAGGCTAACATGCTTCCTATAGCATTCATGCCTTGGAGACTATTTTTGTGAACATCATGCTCCATATTCTATTTTGACAGCTTATACTTAGATTGTATTATATTTGAATTATAATTCATTTACATGTCCTCCATCATCAAAATGGATTTAAGTTTCTAGGTAAGAAAAAATAAATTGCTTTCTGTGAAAAGAAAATTTAGTGTATAATTGGATATATGATAATACCTGTAAAACTACTAGCAAAATCCAAGTATTCTTTTATTGAAAAGTTCTTTAGCACCCTCTTATCATCTCTCATTTTTTCTGATATATAAGGCCTAAATTGCCTATTATGATGTGTGATGAACATACAGAATCTTACATGTTGTTTTTTTGTTTTATCTGGGAGTAAGTAGATTGTACAAATAAGCTTGATTGCTCTGTGATAGAAAATGTGACCATCTGTAACAATTCATATCGTGAACTTATTACATAGATAATTATTATGATTAGTATTACAATTCAGCAATCAGAAATCTGTACAGGATCCAAAGTAACACAGCAGGATAATATTCCATCTAAATAGGCTCAGGAAAAATCCAATTTATTTGACTCACTCCACAAGAGAGGCAGAATCAACTGGACATATAGTATAATCATTTTTCTCGCACTTGGTAGCTTGGCACAGGAGCCAAAAACAGGCATGGAAGGTGCTTACCATACAGAACCATGGCTTTTGCATTTTTGTAAGAATAGATCAATCCTCTGGTACAGTCAAGATACTAGTGGAATTCCTTTATTTTTCTTTCTTTCTTTTCCTCCCATTTTTTAATTAGATAACCTGTGAGCTTATAAAACAATTGTGCATAAGATGCAGAATTCCCAAACATCACCCCACCCACTAACACCTTACTTTCTTGTGGAATATTTGTTATAAATTATGAAAGAGCATCACCAAATTATTACTTCTACTATAGTCCGTAGCTTACATTTGGTGTATTTTTCCATAAACCACCTATGTACATACTAACACCATGTATTTATATGTACATTTTTATAGTTCATGAAAAACATTGTCATATTTATACTGTTAACCACTGACCATCATCCACCACATGGTTTACTATGTTATACAATCCCATGTCTTGTACAATTTATCCAAAGTGTATACTCAGTGATTCTCAATTTCATCACAAAGTTGTACTGTCATTTGCCTCAGTCAATTTTAGAATGTTTTACTTACTCCAATAGAAAGAATCCCATACTTCCTTGTACCCTCCTATTGTTGACCGTTAGCATTAATAAAGTACCTTCTTTACTATTGATATAAGAATATTACAATATTACTGTTAACTATAGTCCATAAGTTACATTAATTGTATTTTGCCATGCATCACCATATTAACACCTTGTAATAAGGATGTACATTTGTTCTAGTCGATAAAAGGACATTCTTGTATTTGTGCTATTAACCACAATCCTCATCCACCACCGAGTTCATTATGTTATACAGTCCCAAGATTATTCTCTAGCTTTCTTTCTGTTGACATTTATGTCCCTAAACTACCCCTTTCAGTCACAATAGCATTTACAAATCAGCAGTGTTAGTTATACTAACCATCATGTTATCATCAACTCTATCCATTTCCAAACATTGTCAATCTGCCTTACTAAAAATTCTATATACAATAAACATCAGTGACTCATTCTCAACCCTCATCCTAAATCCTAGTAAACTATATTCCAGATTTTTAACTCCATGAGAAAAGTTATCATTTCAGTGAGATCATATAATATGTTTCCTTTTGTGTCTGACCTATTTCATTCTACATAATGTCTTTAAGGTTCATCCTTCTTGTCATATGCACCCAAATTTCATTTCTTCTTACAACCAAATAGTATTCCATCATATGTATATAACACATTTTGTGTATGCATTCATTGGTTGATGGCCACTTTGGTTGTGTCCATCTTTTAGCAATTGTGAATAATGCCACTATGGACATTGGTGTGCAAATGTCTGTGTCCTTGCTTACGGGTCTTCTGAATATATTCCCAGTAGTGGGTTGCCAGAACATATGGCATGTCTGTATGTAAATTTTTGAGTAACCACCAAACTGTCTTCCACAGAGGTTGCACCAGTCTACATTCCCACCAACAGTGACGGAGTGTTCTTATTTCTCCACATCTTCTCCAGCACTTTAATTTCTGCTTTTTGTTTTTTTAATAATGGCCATTCTATAAGGTGTGAAATGATATCTCATTTTAGTTTTGATTTTCATTTCCCAAATAGCTAGTGATGTTCAACATCTTTTCATGTGTTTTTGGCCATTTTTATTTCCTTTTTGAAAAATTGTCTATTTAAGTCTTTTGCCCATTTTTTAATTGGGTTGCTTGCTTTTTTATTGTTGAGTTGTATAATCTCATTATATAGCATGGAAATCAGACACTTATCTGATACATGGTTTTCAAATATTTGCTCCCATTGAGTAGGCTGCCTTTTCACCTCCTTGACAAAGTCCTTTGCAGCACAAAAATGTTTAATTTTTGAGGAGATTCTATTTATCCATTTTATTATTTCATTGCTTGTACTTTGAGTATAAGGTTTAAAAACCCACACCTTACCATAATATCTCAAAGATGTTCCTACATTTTATTCTTGGAGTTTTATGGTTTTAGCTTTTACTTAGGTCTTTGATCCATTTTGAGTTAATTTTGGGTAAGGTGTGAGATAGGGATCCTCTTTCTTTCTTTTGGATATGGATATCCAGTTTTTCCCAGCACTGTATGTTGAATGGACTGTTCTGACCCAGCTGGATGGGCTTGATATATTTGTCAAAAATCACTTGAAAATATATGTGGGTCTATTTCTGAACACTCAATTGAATGCCATTGGTCAAAATGACTGTCTTTTTGCCAGTGTCTTGCTGTTTTTATCTCTGCACCTAGGTTACATGATTTAAAGTCAGGAATTGAAAGTCCTCCAACTCTGTTCTTTTATAAGATATTTCTGGCTATTTAGGGCCACTTACCCTTCAATATAAATTTGATAAATGGCTCTTCCATCTCTAAAAAATAAGGCTATTTGAATTTTTATCATTATTTTATTGAATCTGTAAATTGATTTGGGTAGAATTGACATCTTAGCAATATTTAATCTCCCAATTCATGAATATGGAAGGTCATTCTATTTATTTAGGTCATCTTTGATTTCTTTTAGCAGTATTTTTTATTCTTCTGAATACAGGTGCTGTACATCCTAGGTTAAGGTTATTCCTAAATATTTCATTCTTTTAGTCACTATTATGAATGGAATTATTTTCCTGACTTCCTCCTCAGAATGCTCATTTCTCTTGTATAGAAACGCTACTGATTTTTTCATATTAATCTGATGTTCCTTCACTTTGATGAACCCACTCATTAGCTTTAGTAGCTTTCTTGTAGATTCTTCAGGACTTTCTAGATACAGGATCATATCATCTGATAATAGTTAAGGTTTTACTTCTTTCTTTCCAATTTGGATGCCTATTATTTCTTTTTTGTACCTAATTGCTCTTGCTAGAACCTCTAGCACAATATTGAACAATAGCGATGACAGTGAGTATCTATGTCTTGTTCCTGATCTCAGTGGGAAAACTTTCAGTCTTTCACCATTGAGAACAATGTTAAGTGTGGGTGTTTCATATATGCCCTTTATCATGTTGAGAAAGTTTCCTTCGATTCCTATATTTCAGAATGTTTTTTATCAAGAAAGGATGCATTTTGTCAAATTCCTTTTCTATGTCAATTCATATGATCATATGATTTGTCTTCTTTGATTTGTACAGATGGTATAATACACTGATTTTCTTGCATTGACCCACCCTTCCACGCTTGGGATAAATCCCACTTGATCATGATGAATAATTCTTTTAATGTGCTGTTGGATTCATTTAGTGAGTATTTTGTTAAGGATTATTGCATCTATAATCATAGAGGGAAATGAATCTGTAATTTTCTTTTTTTGTATTATATTTTTCTGGCTTTGGTATTAGGGTGATGTTGGCTTTTTAAAATAAGTTTGGTAGCATTTCCTCCTGTTCAATTTTTTGGAAGAGTTTAAGCAAGATTGTTATTAAATCTTCTTTGAAGAATTGGCAGAATTCGCCTCTGAAGCCATCTGGTCCTGGGCTATTCATTTTTTGGGAGTTTTTTTAATGACTGTTTCAATCTCTTTATTTTTGATTTGTCTGTTGATGTCTTCTATTTCTGCTAAGATCAGTGTAGGTTGTCCATGTGTTTCTAGGAATTTGTCCACTTTGTCAACATTCTCTAGTTTGTTGGTGTACAGTTCTTCATAGTATCCTCTTATGCTCTCTTTTATTTCTGTGGGGTCAGTAGTAATGAGCCCCCTTTCATTTCTAATTTTATTTCTTTGCATCTTCTCTTTTTAAATTTTAATCTAGCTAAGGGCTTCTCAATTTTGTTAAATTTATCAAAGAACGAAGTTTTGCTTTTTTTGATCCTCTCTATTGTTTTGTTTTTTGAGTGTGTTCTCGATTTTATTTATTTGTGTTCTGATCTTCTGCTTGCTTTGGGATTAGCCTGTTGTTCTTTTTCTATTTCCTCAAGCTGTGTATTTATGTTTTTAATTTTAGCTCTTTCTTCCATTTTAATGTAGGCTTCTGGAGTTATAAATTTTCCTCTCAACACTGCCTTTGTTGCCAAAGGCAACAAATTTTTGATATGTTGTGTCTTCATTTTCATTAGTCTCAATATACTGTCTGATTTCTCCTGCAATTTCTTCTTTGACACATTGGTTCTTTAAAAGTGTGTTGTTTAACCTCCATACCTTTTTATTGTTTAACTTTTAAATTTTTAAATTTTTTTTGAGGTACCGGTGCAGGGAATTGAACCTAGGACCTCATATGTGGGAAGCCAGCACTCAGCTACTGAGCCACAGTGGCTCCTGTGAGTTGGTTTTTCTTAGTTTGCTTGTTTTGTTTTGTTTTTTCTTTTTAGGAGACACCGGGAACTGAACCCATGACCTCCCATGTAGGAAGCAGGCACTCAACTATTTGAGCCACATCCACTCCCCCATACCATTTTGCATTTTCCTCTCCTCTGCCTGCTATTGATTTCCAGCTTCATTCCATTATGATAAAAAAAAGTGCTGTGTCTAATTTCAAACTTTTAAAATTTATTGAGACCTGTTTTGTGACCCAACATGTAGTCAATCCTGAATAAATCCATGGGCACTTGAGAAGAATGTTTATCATGATATTTTGGGGTGTAATGTTCTGCATGTTTGTGAGGTCTAGACATTTATCATATTGTTCAGGTTCTCTAGTTCCATATTGATCTTCTGTCTAGATGTTCTATCTATGGGTATGAAGAGTATATTGAAGTCTCCAGCTATTACTGTATAGCCTTCTATTCCTCCCTTCAGTTTTGCAAGCATTGGTCTCTTCTATTATGGTGCACTCTGGTTAGGTGCATCCATATTTATGACTGTTATTTCTTCTTCTTAGATTACCCCTTGTAATAATAAATAATGTCCTTCTTCGTTTCTTATAACATCTTTGTTTTTAAAATCTATTTTGTCTGTTATTACTATAGCTCTCCCAGCTTTTTAAATTTTGGGGCTACTCTATTCATGAAATATATTTGTCTAGCCTTTCATTTTCAACCTACGTGTATCCTTGAGTATAAGATGAGTCTCTTTTAGACAGCATATTGATGATTCACATTTTTTTTCATTTTGCCAGTCTGTGTCTTTTGCTTGAGAAGTTTAATCCATTAATATTCAATTTTATTACTCTAAAGGCAGTACTTACTTCACCCATTTTGACCGTTGGATTTTATCTATCATATCTTATTTTCACCACTATTTTTACATTTTTGGTTACTTTTACTGATAATCTTCATTTCTAGAATCTCTTCCATGCCTCTTTCTCCTGCGTTTTCTTTTCATGCTGCAGGAGTTCCTTTAGTATTTCCTGCAAGCCGGTCTTTTGGTGACAAAACTCTCTTTCTGTTTATCTGTGAGTACTCTAAACTCACCCTCATTTTTGAAGGGCAAGTTTTCCCTATTTAAGATTCTTGGCTGCCAGTTTAACTCTTGAAATATCTTAAATATATCATACCACTGCCTTCTTGCCTCCATGGTTTCTGATGAGAAATCAACACTTAAGCTGAGTGGGCATACCTTGTTTGTGATGAATCCCTTTTCTCTT
>PVKH010021721.1:0-14268 GCA_004027955.1 Chaetophractus vellerosus | reverse complement strand
GCCGGCGGCCTCACCACCGGATCTGTGAGGGGGGTGGAGGGCCCCGAGAGTGGGAGGGTCTGACAGGGGTGGAAAGGGTTTCCGTGGGTTTGGTTGCCTGAACCCGCAGGTAGTTTACAAGAAGAAAAATTTTTAAAAACCTAAAGAAAAATCAGCCGGCGAGAAACGGCCGCTGAAGGGAAAAAAACAGCCGGAAGGAAACGGCTGCTGAAGGGAACTGGAGAAACTCCTTACCGGTGTGCAGACGCAAGGGGCGCAAAGGTAAGTTCCGGCCTACTAAAAGTTCCAGGCTGAGTAAAACAGAGCGCCCAAAGAAGATAGAGGGAAATAATAGACAAGTTTCCACGAACCTATCTCGGGTCCACTCACAGGAGGGGGTGGTCTAGAAGAGGAGTTCTTTAAGGCCCCTAATTACATCAATAAATAAATAGAAGCATATAGACCTGCTTTAATTGCTAAAAAGATAGGCGGGTCTGGAATGAAGGAGAGAGTACCAAGATGTTAAGAATGACTTATTCTCTGTGTCAATTAGGATAATTTTGACTCTATTGTGACAAAATTATCAGTGTCATGCACTTGACCAATACCTGAAGCGTTGAGTGGTAAATATAGCGTCTCTGAGGGCTGCCAGGCAGCTGGGCTAGGAGAAGAGTCGAGGCTGACCATGGACCCCGTCACTTCCCGGCTGTGTTTTTCTTGAGCAAATCATATAGTTTCTATGACATGCAGTTTCCTCTTTTGTAAAATGGGTGCTAATATATGCTTCAGAGATTTACTGCAAGGATTCAACAACCTGACACACAGGGAAATGATTGGTAAGCTGTTCAATGATGTATAAACCCAAATCATTTTCTCCAAATATCCTGGACCGTTTATATTGTCAACACACACCTGGCGTATGATTAAGGGATTGAAATGGAAATTATTAAGTAAGAATTCAATATGTTCCTACCATATCTGCAAATGCTTCCCTGGAATGGCCCTAGAATTTATGTATAATTATACCCTGTTATCTCACTTGGTTATTTCAAAGCTCATCTTAAATAAAATTATTCCGGGAAGCTTTAACCCTAGTGGACTATTCTCTTCCACACAGAATAACTTATGCTCAACATTATAGTCCTTCCATCTGTTGGAATATTTTATAATACTTTAATAGGAAATATCAACAGTGTCATTCTAGACAATAGCTCATTAATTAACAGATCTTTTCTGAATTTATTCAAACTGAATAGATGACCTGATTGGTAAGGAGGCTTTGAACAATGATTTTGTATTTCAAACAGTGTTGTGTGTTTCGGTGGCACGTGGTTGCTGGGCTCCTTGTTGGTAAAGGTGGATGTGGTGGGGGCCTGCTCATTGGAACTGTGGGTACAGATTTTACTGGACATCCAAAGGTCTTCTTCAGCAGAAGTCTGACTTGTGGGGTTTTTTTTCTGTCGCTCTTTATCAGATCTTGCTGATGGCAAATTTTTGACAACTATTACAGTTTGTCATGATGGGGAACCTCAAGAAGTTGTTTTTTGTATATCAATTCAATCAGTGAAAATCCTGACCTTCTACATTTGTTTTCCATAATATTTTGTAGTTTCATTTTTTTCCTTCCTGTGAAAATCATATGTTGAACCCAGGCTTTCAGCTAGTTCCCTACTTGAGTGTAAGGAAGAGATCTGTATTTCACAAGCCTTCTCTTTTCTTACCGATGTGTGGCTCAATCAGTGGAAAAACTTGACCTCCACTGAGCAGGAGGCAGAAAGAGCCATGCCTGGAACTGGAAGTCCAGGGGCTGGAGTGCCTGCCCCTACTCCAGCCCCAGGCCAGTGGGAAGCTGCCTCAGGCCCCTGGGGTGCAGTCACCATATCTGAAACAGGAGGGTTACAACCTTTTACCAAATGTTGGTACTTTTTGTCAAAACTCTGGGATTCTCTTTATTCACGCCACACTTCTGAAACTGAGAATATAGTAAAAAAATGGCAGTCAGAAAACTTTTTACGTAAAAACGGATGTTGAAGGAACTGGAAAAATAGGCCCAGACTTTTCTCTTGCGCTGTGCGACAATCATTGCTTCAATCTCATGCAGTTATCTGCATCTCTACTCAGATGTCGCCTCCTTCTTGAGGCCTTCTCTGACTCCCCTGACTGCCAAAACTCCATCTCTCTCCATCTTCTCCTCCTGACCTTCTAAAGAGAAATCACTGTCTGATATTGCATGGTGCATCTCTGTGTTTGTTTCTTCATTGCCTCTAGAACAGAAGCTCGTTGTGATCAGAGATTCATTCTGCTTTGCTCACTGTTACATCCCCCAGCAGTCAGCCTGATACTTTGGTATAGCGTGGGCTCAAGAAATATATGATATTAAGAGTAGCAAAAGGTGGAAGAAACCCAAATGTCCATCAGCAAGGGAAAGGATGAAAGATGTGGTATACACATACAGTGGAATATCACTCTGCCTTAGTAAAAGAACGGCTCTGATTCATGCTGCTACATGGATGGACTTTGAATACATGCTGTTGAGTGAAATAAGTCAAACATAAAGGGATAGTTATGGTATGATTACACTTACATGAAATAGAATATGCAAACCCATAGGGACAGAAAGGAGAGAGTAGGTTACAGGGAGAGGGGGAATGAGGTGTTCCCGCGTAACGGATATAGCCTTTGTGCTTGAGGTGCTGGAAAGTTCTAAAGTTCTGGTAATGGATGGTGGTGAGGGTGGCACAACCTTGTAAATGTGATTAATCTCACTGATTGTTATAGTTGCGAGTGGTCAAGAAGGGAAAGTTTATGATGTATGTATGTTTCCACATTTTTTTAAAAAAAGAGCTAAAGAGACAATGACAATTAAATTCAGTACATGATCCAGGACTGGATCTAGTAATAGAGGAGCAAATAACTGAAAGGACATTATTGGGACCCATGAAAAAAATTGAAATATAAACTGTAAGCTTTATATAAAGTTCTTGACTTGATAATTATACCTAAGTAAGGAATCCTTGTTCTTAGGAAATGTACTTGGAAGTATTATGTGTTCAAATAGCATGAACCTGCTCTCTCAAATGTTTAGACTATAGATAGGTAGGCAGGTAAATAGATATAGATAATACAGCAAATGTGGCAAAATGTTAAAATTGGTGGCTCAGGTTATCTGGAGGGGGCGTATGTTGGAGTTCTCTGAATGGGTTTTGTATCATTTTTGCAACTGTCTTGTAAGTTTGAAAGTATTTCAAAATAAAAAACTTTAAGGGAAAAAAAAGATGAATGAATGAGTGATTCATATTAATTGTCAGCTTTTCCTGAAAGGCTGTTTAGAATACAGTCTTTTTAAGGCAAAAGTGAGCAGAGAGGATCTTGGCTACCATGCAGGGTGACTGGCCGGCTTGGATGAGACATTGACCCCTTTAAGGTGTTTCCTCATCTGAGGAATGGAGATGAGAATATTTGTTCAAGACTTTGAGAAGTGGGATAACACTGAAAAGATAATCTTAACACAGCAGCCCCCAGGTAGAGCCTCTTGTTAGTTTTCCAGTCATTTTTTACTTTGAGACGTGTTTCCAGGTAATATTATGTGACATTCGAGCCATAAGGCCCGTCAGGAAGTGAGTCTCCAGCACTGCACCGAGCCCTTTGTATCATTGATCACATTTACTCCTTGCACGTGCTCTCTGGAGTAGGTGCTTTTATTATGAGGAAGCTGAACTCAGAGAGTTTAATTAATTTCCCTGGTCTTCACAGAGTTGACCGGCTGTAGAGGTAGGATCAATCCCAGTTCTACAGGCATCGACTCGGATCCCTGTAGAGACGTAATGGCCGTTGATGTCCCCCTCTGGCCCATGCCTGGGTGAAGGAAGTGGACACAGCGGTGAAGCACCAAAGAGGGAATATGAGCCACTCACCTTCTTCAAAGTGCCTTGACCAAATTATATTGATAACCTATGTTTATATGCTCTGGAATATGCTGTAGACACAGTATATGAATCTGAGCCTTTCACTCCAGGCCTTGGTCTCAACTTTGGGCATAGACACTGCTTAACTTTGGGTCCATTTCTTAAACACACTGAGGCTTCCTAGCAAGCAGTGGACTCCCTTACAAAATGGTGGAAACTGCCTGCCATTTCCCATCAATTCAAAGTAAAGCCTGTACCGTTGGAAGAGTTTTATGTTTAGATTTATTTTTGCATCCTTACAGAAACTGATGGGTAGGAAGAAAAGAGAATATTAATCTAGAAAATTGAATTTTTGAAAAATAGAGCCATTTGGTTTGTAAAGAAATTTTGGCCACATTATCAAGACATAAGTTACCAGAGGAAGTAGGAATATAATTTATTTTTTTAATAGCTGCACACTCAGAAGTTTAGTAATGATTATAGGGGCTAGATTGCAAACTCTTTACATCACCATTTACACACACTTGTTAATGTCACATACATTGCCAAAGATTATTTCAAAAATTACAAACTTGCTGTTTCACTTTCCGTAGCTGATACCAGATGGTACTTCATTTTAAAATTTATTTTCTTTCCTTTCATCTTGTTTGAGAGAAATAGATGAATTATACATTAATTTTACCATATTGGTTCCTAAAGTAGAAATTGAAGTTTGGAGGTGAGAGCTGCAAGGTCGATTGCTGTTTCTTCATTGATTATTCCCCTAGAAAAAGTGACTTGTTGATCGATTGCAGTTCTGTTGTGAATAGTAGTTATTTCAATGGACTTGGAGAAAAGATGCAGAAAGGTGGAGAGGGTTATACCAGCAAGGCTGTGTTGTGTTACATGAAATAACTCGCCTCGGACTTCTTTTTCCCCTAGATACAATCTGGAGTTCGTAATTATTAAGATAGAAAATCTGGCTCCTGAAAATAAGACTATAGAATAATGATAATTAATTGTGATTTATTTTTCTTCATGTAATTGGGTACACTTTATTTTCTATGGGAACAAATAAAGATTTTCGTCTTCTCCCTTGGTCAACATAATTTCTTTTGTTTTTATTCAGCAGTTTTTCTTGTTAAACTTTTTCCACATCTAGAATAGCACAAATTGAATTATGAACAAGCACAAAAACAAATCTGCTTTTTTTTTTTTGTCTGGGTATGGGAGAATGAGAAAAGCAGATTGCTCGTGATCTTTACATACTATAATTATTTCTATTATATTATCATTAGTTATTATTTTGCTAATGATTTTTCTCAATCATTTTTATAAACTTTTGGTAAAATGAAAATAAAGGTGTAGCCTCCATTTCAAAAGCATGAGCCTATTGCTCTAAGATGGCAATTTTATTACAATTTTCCCTCATCTCCACTAGCTGTGACTTGTCACATCCATTGATGCTAATGAAAGCTTTTATCATCCTGGAGGTCACTGTTTGGGATTAATTACAAATTTATTCCTCCTGTTTAAACATGTTCTGACTAATGTGGGTAGTAGCCAAACCATACTCACACAGTAATTTTTCCTGAACAGACTACAATATATGATAACCTGTTATATGTGGGGTTATGTGATGCAGTTGAAAGACCTTGGAGTCAGACAGGCCCTGCCGCTTCCTGGAGCGGCCGAGGGGCCTGGCAGGCTTCTTGTGTGATCAGGAATGATGTAAGCCCTGCGCGGCGGCTGCAGGCTCCCATTGATTGGCTGTACACCCTTGTCATCTGCTCGCCAGGCACGGAGAGCAGGCACAGCTTTCAGCATGTTCTCTGTCACTGGATTCTCAGCACAAGCCTGCATTTTAAATTCTCCTTGTATCAATTTTCAAATTCACTGCAATGTCAGGGACCCATGCATCTGAGCTGAGTGGAAGCGGATAAAAACCAGGCCGTATGATGTCATAACCATGTGGGTAGCACAGGGCCAGGAGTACTAGCTCATTGTACTCAAGGATCAGATGATTGACTGTTGGCAGGGATTAAAACTGGGAGCTCGCTGAGCTTTGGGACTTTGATTCTAGCCAAATCCACTGAGACAGTTGAAATTTCATGGGAAGGTGACAAGGATTTCCTAAACCAAATGCAAATAGATGTTTAACTTTCAACTCCAGCTCCTGCCCAAAGGCCTTACAAATGCAGAGAAGTCTGGCTTGCAAATTGAAGATGTTGATTTTTACAGAATACTCGGGTTTGAGTGGGCTAAACCTTGAACTGCAGCATTAAAAAAATTCATTTTAGTTTGTATCTAGCTGATGTTTCTTATAGTAAGATTTTAATGACAGATATGTGTTAAGTAGAGATAATATGTGAAAGCATTAGGAGAATTTGGAAAGGATTTATCAAATGCTAAATTTTAATCTTTTGTGATAAGCCCATGCACTCTCACTATCTGGTAATGCAGCAAATTATGGGATACACATCACCTTTTTTCTTTAATTAACTGATGCTAGTAAAATATTGTATAAAATGCAATAAACGTAGAAAACATTTTCTAGCCTGAATGTATGAATGCGTGGTGTTCTTAACCTATAATTGTGAATGCCTCATCAAAAAAATCAGTGTGTGGATTAGCATTTGTGCTGGGAAAATATGCAGTACTATGAGTTCTAGGCCACATTTTGTGCTGAAAATTATGTGCTTCTGGCTCAGATATGTTCCTAGTTAACTCATCTGGAAAATGGGCAGATAGAAGTCAGATAATTTCAAGTGATTTCCAGTTAAATATCTGTGATCTGTGCACTTTTCATATCCTCTCCAAAGGATCCTTGTTTCATTGCGGAGGTTATTAGAGTTGTTGTTATTAATTGCTCCCCAAGCCATTACTGTCTTTTTTAGTGTTGTTGTTCAGTGTTTTTTAAGTAAAATTATTTTACAAGGCTCTTTTTTTAATTTTGGAAAAGGTTGCCTCCTCTAATGGACCCTTTGAGTCCCTTGGCAGTTCTTTTATTGTGTCTGATAGATTAATGCCTCATTTTGTGGTTTTTCTTTATAGATACCATGCTTGGCCACTGTACCAAACGTCATCTTTGCTACCACTTAGAGTCCAGCCTTTCCCTGTAGTCCAGTTTTATGACTTTATGGAATTTGCTTTGGAAATAAATTGAGGATCGCCTAGATATTGAGGAAAGACTCCTTCTTTCTGCAGTGCCCAATGGAGTTCTTAGGAAAGCCGGGTTTCAAGCATGGGTCTTTGTCCAGTTCTTGCTGCCTTCCTGGAAAAAGTCTACACCTGTGTCTCCAGAACTGCCTTTCTGTGTCTGTAGCTCAGCATTCTGGTCAGAAATGCAGACTCTCAGGCCCTGCCGCAGACCTCTGCATTCAGTACCCACATTTTAGCAAATCCCCAAGTAATGCACATGCACATTAAAGTTTGAGAAGCACTGAACTAAAGAAAAAGAACAATTAGACAAGACTCTCTTGTTTTACCAGTTATTTCTGATGAGAGGAACATGGAATTATTTTCTCTTTATCATTAAACAAAGGTAAAGAAATCCTCCCTGAAATTGTCCATGTTTCTTGCTATAGTATTTATGTGCTTAAAAAATTATAGACATATTGATACTGGCTATTTTTTAATATATACAGTCTCTTAAGCCTATTTCTTTAACTTGTAATAGAATTTTCCTCATGGATCAAATGAGGAAATGGACCTCCTGGACCTAGACTGAGCTCCAGTATTCCCTTCTCTCCATTCTTCTCTGTGGTATTACACCTGTGGATCATCAGAATCACCAGGGTGGCTTCTTGACAGTTCCAGACTCATACTTCCCACTCCCAGAGCTTCCCTTGGACTGGAGGGCCCTAGGACGCGGAACTGGTGCAAAGTTCCTCAGAGGTTTCTGGTGGCCTGCCATGTTGGGGACCCACTGACCCGACTTCGCAATCTCTGTTTCTTCTTTGAGAGTTTGAGAGATAAAGGTGGAAATGGGGACGTGGGTTCCCACCTTTCAGGGTGGAATGAGAGCCCGTTTCACTGATGGAGGTAAAAGCCGTTAATGGATTTAGCTTACATCTCCATCGGAATCCTCTGCCTTGTTTCTTCCACTCTGAGATTCCTTCTGCTTTTCCCACCACTGGCACTTCCAAGATGGGAGCTCATTTCAGTCCTTATTGTGATCTCACTGCAGCTTCACACCAGATATCAGTTAATCCAAGACGCCCTTCATCAGTCTTGCAGGCTGATACGCACAATACACAAAAGCCAATTATTTATCAAGTCTTGCCCCATGACCTCTACCACCAGGTAACTCATGTCTAGGACTTTTAAGCTGGCATGATCATTCCCTCAATCTCTTCTACAGAACATCAAGGAGAGGACCCCTACCCAACAGGAAGATTCTGGGAGGAATACTGAATGTTCTGTGCCCCATTTCTTAGATTTCTCCATGGCAGATGTAGGGGTTTAGATCAAATTTAGGTCTTTCTCTGATTATTGATTTCCCCTTCCATTTTCTCAAGGCAGTATTTCATCCACACTAACAATTTTGTCTTACTCTTTTTTAAATAAAATGTTATTGAAGTATATCATTCATACCTGAAAACCCATAAACAGTCAGTGTATAGTGAAAGTTGTGAATTTACAAAGCAAACACGCACATCATCATACAAGGCTCCCATACATCTCCCCACACCAACACCTTGCCTTGTTGTGAAACATTTGTTACGCACTCTGAGAGAGCACCGTCAAAATACTATTACTGTAATTAATAATTATTATTGCCCATATCTTACATTTGGTGTATTTTATCCCCAACCCTTTCAAAACACAGAAAACCTTTTATCACTGAATTTAACCTTTACTGACTCCTTTACCAAGCTTGGAGTGATGCTCATAGTCCAAATCTGAGAAGCTTAGCATTGATTTTGAACGTGAATTCACAAATTCAGAGACCCAGCCTTGCTGCTGTGAGCCCTGAGCATCGCCTCATTCGAGAGGGCCTAGTTGTCCCCAGGATGCCAGAGCCTTCATGCCTGGGAATACATTCAAGAATTAGAATGTGACATGGACTAGGAGGTGATGATACTACTGGGGATTGTTTTTCTTTTTAGTTGGGTGATTTTCCTTCACGAATGGGGCCATTTCCTTCTCGATAAAAGAAAGCTTCAGCTCCACCACTGATCACGTTCATGAGTTAGGGAACAATGTCGTAAGTATGAAGGTTGACTAAGTCAGTCAACATTTCTGGGCTCCAGCTCACTTACCTATACCATGAGTTGGCACTACCAGAATGTTCTGTGCCCTGCTTTCCAGGCACTCTATGAAAACTCATTATAAATGCATACAAGCACCTTCTTCAAAATCCTTGTGAGACAACCCAGTTATTATGTTGGTTCCACTGAAAATTTTAGAAAGGCTCATGGAATTGCCTTTAGAGTCAGGCCACCAGACAGAAGGAATTTCACTTTTTTCCCCACTGGGATGTTCTCTCCCTTTGTGCTGTTATATGTTCTCTGTTCATCCCTGTATTAGTCAGCCAAAAGGGTGCTGATGCAAAGTACCAGAAATCTGTTGGCTTTTGTAAAGGGTATTTATTTGGGGTAGAGGCTTACTGTTACCAGGCCATAAAGCATAAGTTACTTCCCTCACCAAAGTCTGTTGCCACTTGTTGGAACAAGATGGCTGCCGACGTCTGCAAGGGTCCAGCCTGCCTCTTCCTCTTAAGGCTCCGTGGTCCCAGCTCCTTCTGTTCTCAGCTGTAGGCTGGCATAAGTCTCATCTCTCTCCCAGGGCTCATTTCTCTGCAAGCTCAGCTGCTCTGTTTTCTCCAAAGGTCAGCTGTAGACTATCAGGCTCTCTCTTCCTGGGGCCTCTGCTGTGTCTGTGGGGCTGTCTCTATTCCTCTGTGTTCTTCTCCTACATGTTTACTTCCTGGCTCCAGCGTTAAAACTTCCACCTCCCTTCTCTGCAGTGTGGTTTCTCTGTGAGTCTTCACCTTCCTAGGAGGTGGGGACTCAACATCCTACTGACGTGACCCAATCAAAGCCTTAATAACAGACCAGTTTACAAACATAATCCAATATCTATTTTTAGAATTCATAAACAATATCAAACTGCCATAGTCCCCCTGGTTGGTCTGAGGACCTGCAGAGTTGGGATGGTGTTGGGAAGAGAAAGATTGGGACAGCTGAAGCAGATGTGGGGACATAGAAGAAAGGAAGGCAGGGGAGAGGTGTTCGTATTCCATCTGTGGCCTTAAGTTCTGAAAGCTGATAAAGACGACTCTCTAGGAGTTGAATGGTCAGATGGTAAATCTGTGGAAATCAAACCTAGCCTGGAATTGTTAATATAATCTGCCCTTCACCTAAAAACCAACAAATACTTCAGACCGTACAATGTGTACTTGCTCCCGAGTACATTTTGCGTTGCTGGCTGGACACATCACATCCCATTGCTTTTGTCTCTTTGCTTTTCCATTTATAAAATGGGTCTCTTGGAAGATACAGTAACCATTTCAGAAACGTCCTTTTATTGTTTTAGTTTGTACTTGTCTGAAGTTTGAAGTGGTCGTTCTTCAATAGTTAGTATGTTTGTTTGACCTTGCTCTTTTTTTTCAATTGTCTTCTAAAATTGTTGCACAAGTTTAATTCAATTCTCTCATCTAGTCATCTAGTTATGACTTTAATAATCTATTCCAAATATTGGATTGCTTTTGGATTGCTCAAATATCAATGGGCCATCCCTTTGTTTATTAAGGACAGCCGGCCTTCATTTTATCTGTTGTTCCATTGGGCCCATACATCCCGATGCTTTCTTTTAGATACATCATTCTCTACCCTACACACGTTTGAGTCTTTCCAGTATTTTAGCTCCTAGTAAGTATGTATGAGTAAGGCCACACACGTTATCGTCTGTGTGACTGGAGTCCATTTTTCTCCAGACCTTATCTTCATGTGCCTGAGCTATGACCAGAATCCCAAAGACTGGAAATCCTGAAACAGTCATTCTGCTTGTCCATATCCGTTTCTCAGTGTTCCTCTCTCTCCTCCTATGCTTGATGCTGCCTTTTACAAACACCTTCTGGGAATTGTGACAGTTCATGTTTACTACATGCATGTTTATAACATACAACCTAGGAATGTTTTATTCTCATCCTTTCTGGCTGGGACTGCCTGATACTGGTTTCTGAATCTGGTTTGTGTGTATGTGAATATGTGTCTCTTTGAGTATTTTGTTCCATTTGGTACTAAAAGGACATTTACAAATACATTCAAACTGAGAGTTATGTGAAGAGATTTGGTACAGATACTCTTTTTCGTGCGTTTTTGAATAAGCACTCTCATTGTTTCAACACAATTGTGGGTATCAGTTCATCTCTTCTTGCTCATGTCTGACAAAAAGATTTGGACTTAGACATGCACGAGGCCACTGCAGTGTATGCATAAGAACTGGGTTACGAATGAGTTACTTGGTGGCGTTTTATTGCATTATCTCCAGTACTAAATAGCCAATCCTAGTAGGACTTAATCAGGTACTGTCAAATACTGGATTTTAAGACTTTAACCCTAGACTAGACGTTGGCATTTATCTAGGATAATTTCCTTGTGGCTAATCCACATTTGACTAGCATTTGCTAATCTCACCAGCATATGGGATCGGGGAATTAAAAATAAGCAGTTCAAATAAACTACATTTTATTTTTCTTAGAAAATAAATATTTGACTCTAGAAGAGGATATATATATTTGACTGAGTTATTTATTTTTTAATGAGAGAAGAAATTTGAAAAAATAAATTCCACTCATATGAAAATGTTAAACTTCAAAAGAGTGTGCATGATGTAATAGGGTTTACAAACTCCCAGCTGTAATGGTTTTCATCAGTGCCTGCCTTCGAGCTCCGGATTCTGCTGCAGTGTGCTCTGGAAGGCCCCGGTGCCTCGTGGGCCCATCGACAGTGGCAGGATATCCCATGTCGGCTGATAGAGCTGGACAGTCATATTTCCGAAGGAGAGAATGAAAGAATACTTACGTTCGGACTTTAAATTTCCTCCCTAGTGTTCCCCATCCCAGCTCCCCGGCACCGGGGAGGAATGTGAAAGTTGCTGTGGTTTTAGGATTATGGACTTTGGTATAAGAAAAGCATGTGCATGCGACTTGCCTTTCCTGTTAATTAGCTGGGGGAACTCACGGATGTATTTGACATCCTGGAGCCTCTATTTCCTCACCTGTAAAACAAGGTTGTTAGTCCTTACATCACTGGTGTTATCCTAAAGGTTTAAAAGGAGGATATGTAAGTACTCCAGGATCAGAACTTGGCATAAAGCCCCAAAACTCCAAGCTGCCGAGCAGTAGCAGCCCCTGTATTGACTGCCAGTGGTGTCCTATGAGGTGACACGGCTGCAGTTGGGCTCCTGCCAGAAGCTCAAGGCTACAGAGCACAGGGGCTTCTGCAGGAGAGCCTGTCTTCCTCCAAAGGAGTCTATTGTGGGTTAAAAGTCCCGTGTTTATGCGTTGTCATGTCCCCTTTTTCAGTCATATTTATTCTTTGTGCCTTGTTGATAGTTTTTTCTATATTTATTACTCTTTAGAAAAAGGCAATTTTTGTTATTTTAATTTCTTGTAGTTTTGTATTTTATTATCGTCCTTCAAATTTCTTTGCATTTATTTCATTCTTCTAGTTTACTGAAATGGATATTTGGCTAATTTGTTTCCAGTGTTTCTTTTTTTTAAAAAAATCATTTAAACTTATGAATTTCTCTCTAATTATTGCTTTAGCTACATCCCACGTGTTTTTAATCTACTATTGTTTATTTTTCGTAGATCATTTAAGCAAAATTTTTATTTCCTCTTTTCCATTTTCACACTTTCTTTCATACACTTTTAAATGGTCTGTTTCAGAAGTTTGCTCATTTTATTTTTGACTTTTTAATTTAACTATTTTCCCAATCATCTTCATGCCAATACTATACTGTTTTGATTACTGTCGCTTTTTAACTGGTCTCATAATCAGATCATGTAAATGTCTTCTTTTGTAAAAGATGGTTTTGCCTATACTGTCTTAATTGCTTATTCTATTGCAATATTAAAAATGAGATCGTTTAAGTGATTCTCTGTTTTGAAATCATTTGACTTTTCAATTTCATTTTCCGGCCTTGGTGCACAAGCTAGGAATTCTAGTACAGTGTTGATCAGAAGTGAGTACACGTGGTAAGAGTGGACACCTGTACGTTGTTCCCAGTCCTAAGGGGACAGTGCTCATTATTTTGGCGTTAGATATAATTATATTTGCAGATTTTCCCTGGATTACTTTCATCAGATTGCAGAAGCTTTTTCTGCATTTGAGGTAATCACGTTAATTTCCTCCTTTTTCAGAATATGATGAATTATTTTGATGGATGTTTGAATGTTAAACCAGTTTTGTATTCCTAATATAAACTTTCTTTGCTTTGATGTATTATCCTATTTTTGTTTAGGAGTATTCAATTGCTAATATTTAAAGGATTTTTGTATATATATTTTCATGAAGGATACTGTATTATATTGTTTTATAATGCTTTTTTATGTTTTTTTAAAAATCAGGGTTGGTTATACAGGTTATAAAATTAGTTGGAAAGTGTTCCCTCCCCCTCTTCTTTCTAAAAGAATTTTTCCTAAAATGTTAATATCTAGCCCGGAATTACTAATTTTGTTATTTTTTTTCAAATGGGGAGGCTTTTGATTACAAATTCCATTTAACAGGTATTTGGCTATTAAGATTTTCTATTTTATCTTCTGTCATTTGTGGTAAGATGTGTTTTTCAAGGAATTTGTCCCTTTCATAGAAGTTATCATATCTATTAGCATGAAGTTATTGATAATGTCCTCTTATGATATTTTCATTGTCTCTAGAATCTGGATAGCTGCTACTCTGCCTACCCCTGATATGGATAACTTGGTTTTTCTCTTTCTCAGTATGAATGGTCTTGCTAGAGGTTTTCTTATTTTATTCATCTTTTCAGTTCAGTCAAAAAGTTTTACACATTGCTGGTTTTCTCTATTGTTTGTTTTTATTTCATTGATTTCTACTCCATTTTTTACTAATCTCCTTTGTTCTACCTGAGTTTCCTTTGCTTATTTTTCCTAGCTTCTTAAGTTTGAAGCTTAGATTTTTTTATTTTGCAACTTTTTTCTATTTGAAAGTAGGCTTTTAAAACTATTAATTTCCCCTTAAGTCCTGCCTTCACTGCAGTCCACACATTTTGTATGTTGTGTTTCCTTTATCATTTTGCCCAAAATATGTTTTCTTTTTCTTTGTGGTTCTTCAATAGCCCATGGCTTATTTAGAAATGTGTTGTTTAATTTCCAAATATTTGAGGATTTTAAAAATCTATCTTATCATTGATTTTAACTTTAGTATTGTTTTTG
>PVKH010021720.1:0-14235 GCA_004027955.1 Chaetophractus vellerosus | reverse complement strand
GTTTGGACATGTTGATTTCAAGATGCTGACCTAATACCCATTTGAAGACCTTTAATTCATCTTGTATATGTTTGTTCATCTTTAAATGAATGCCGAGCTAATACCTCCAAATCAACAAGCCAAGACTTGTTTTTGTTCTCTAGTTTGATGAATGTTAGCACCCAGTCACCCAAGCTTAAAACCTCACAGTTATCTTCGTCTTTCTCTCTAAACACCCACATCTATTAGGTCACCAAATTCTATCCAACCCTATTAGGCCCCTTTTTTAAAATCCATTGTCAGTATCCTAGTTAATCTTCTTAACACCTTTTGCTCGACCCCTTCCTATATTCTTCTAGTCTTCATCCTTCCACGTCTTTCTCTGCCAGTGCATTAACACTGACACCAGAGTTATTTTTCTAAATCACATAACTCATCTCATTTTCTCATTTACCGGAAACCTCTGGATTCAATCCCTTGCCTGCAGAATAACAATGCAAACCCTTATCAAGTATTTTAAAACATTTAGAGAATCAACTCAACCCATCTTTCTTGCTAGTCCTAGCTAATGGTGCACTATACTAAAGGCCTGCCAGACTAATTCAGAAGCTGCAGAAGGCCTCACACTTTCCCACCTCTAGGCCTGTGCTAATAGTGTACTTCTTTGCTTGGGACAGCCTTCCGTCCTTATTACATCACACTCAGTAAAATCCAAATTTATTTTTCAGTGTCCCACTCTTTTCCCAGGATCCCTCATTTATTTTCCCAATACACTTAGTAGAAATCATTTAAAAGTCTATCTTAATATCATATTTTAAGATTTTTTGAGTGGAGAGACCTCTCCATGATCAATTTTACAATTATGGTACCTGAATTAATTCTATTAAACATCCAAATTAATTTCCAAATCTCTTATCTCTTAGATTTTGAAACTATCAACTAAGTATCTATGTTTAAAGAGCTCATATCAAGTCATATCATGTGGTTTATGCTTTTACTTAGAGGCTAGGAATTATTAATGTCATTTAAAGACAGGAAAATAAGAATACAAAAGAGATATTTGATGAAAATCAGTTAATAAAATTGCAAAATATGTTGGAGTAGAATTCAGTACTGCTCATCTTTAGTGATCTTTTTGAGACTTACACTACTTAATATAGTAACCACAAGCCACATGTAACTATTTAAATTTAAGTTGACTAAAATTAAGTGAAAAGTAAAAATCAGTTCTTCAGTCACACTTTTTTATAGCCACGTGTGGCTACTGTATTAGATAGCACTGATAGAGAATATTTCCATCATCAAAGAAAATTAATTTGAATAGCACTGTTCTATCCCTGTTTTCCCCCTTATTACAATCTACTTAATTATGCATTCCCCTTTAAGAGAAACTTCTGTTTCTTTCTATCTTTTTTTATTTGCTGGTTTTGTTCTTTAGTGATTTTCATTTGCTTTTTCAAAGTCATTTTTGGTGTTTGGGCTGTGTCAAAATGAAGAAGCAGCATACACTTTTCCAAATACCTTTTATAAACTGGCTTACCTTCTTCCATGTCCTCAGAATTTCTTTTATTCCTGCTGCTTCTTAGCTAAGGTCATGCAAAGATGACTCACTTGCATGTGGTACTCTCCTTCCGGAATTAAACAGCAAATTGTATGTTTCTATGCAAATCCATTATACATCTTAGTCATGAGTCTCTATGGTTCCAACTTTGCTGTTTCTGGGTTATCAGCAAGAGCCTGTATAAAGTCTAATTTTGCTCACACATGGAAGGAATACCAAAGAAACCTAAGGGCAGTTTTGCCCAGTTAAGAAGGATGAAAATTGGAGGGGGAAAAAACCCAAAACTTTTGCTCCACCATACACTTCTCTCAAGAGGCTTCCCCCTTTTCACTCAGCATGCACACAAACACACACACACATAAATACACACCACAACTACTTTCTCCCTGCAATGTATAGGAAACCTCAACTTATTTTCAAGATATTGAAGTGATCACTCCTATCTCAGTACTACTTGTAGATTCTATACATAGTTCAATTATTATCACACACATTGTATTTGTTTGCAAAGTCATCCATTTGCCAGGAAATCTCTCCAACTATACTGTGATTATTTTAGACCAGACGTACTCACTCGTCTTTTTAACCACAGCCTATAGTACAATGCTTGGCAAATATTAAAAGGACTGACATATCTAATCTGTTCCTCAAGATCTGGGTAGTCCTGCCTTCTATACCCCCAGTCACATTCCTCATCCAGCCTCATCGGTTCTGCCTGCATCACAGTGTTTCAGAATAAAAATATTCCTAGAAGCCGTATTCATCATCTGTCTTTCCTGCAATGGACAACTCTCTCCTGTGCCAAATATGCTCACTTCCACCACCCACTCCCAGCCTCACAACCCCCAGTCCAACAAGCCAGTAAAGGGCAATGAAGAAAGCTACAATGTTGAGCCACCTCTTGTTGGGCACTGACTGAGGTGCAATTGGATTAAACTTTCATGATTGTTTCACTTCCAACCAGGAGCTGGAGACACGGAAGGCAATTCACCACCTCTCTGTATCCAAGATAAAAACCCAGCACCTTCCTGAATCCCAAAGAGAGAACTGAACAGGTTAGTGTTCCAGATCTAGCCCAAGGCAAAACTATGATTTTTACAATTATTATTTCTGTGGTTTTCTTTTTTTAACACTTTTTTCCTTATGCACAAGACTTTGAGCAAACTGAAGTTTGGAACTAATTGCAGTTTTTGAAGACTCAAAGAATTAAAGACCCAATAAATTGCTAATAATGATGTTTCAGGCCGGGGGCGGGTATTAATCAGAGGATTTGGGGTGAACACAGGGTGCTACATGATGTTGGCAGCCACCTACTCCACAGTCATGAGTCCTCCCTGACATAGCGGGTCTCAGAGAAAAATCCTGAGGACAGAAATAATTCATTTAGCTTTGAGATCAGAGTCTAAAAGCTGTGGAAAGAATTTCACATTTTCCTCCAGAAAGGAAAGAATTACAGTCTGCTCAGTCTCCAATCAAGCCTTTTTATGACATATGGAACAACTAAGATCTTTTTTTCCACAGAGACCAGTTTCCATTAATCAAAATTTTCAACTCCTATAGAAGAAAGCCCAACACATAATTCAAATAAGTGGTTAAACCAAAAATATGATGTGGTTTTTATTTGGTCAATTAAGATTTAATAGATTAAGCCAGATTCTTGGGACCTCATTTATTTTTAATCCTTTTTATCAACAGAATTAGATCTATTTCATGGCCAAACTGACTATATGAAATTGCTCATTAAAAAGATGAAAAAAAATGAATGGGAGAAAAATTAATTAAAATGCCAGCCAAAAGATAGAGTCATCGATGTTAGGAAACTCTAGGAAGTTTTCCTATCATGTGTAGACTTTTTCAAAAGTTTCCTTTTAAAAGGCTGGTATTGATCTTTTTCAGACAAAAGCAAATATATTTTCCCCAGGCCTACGCTATGTTTTCTGAAGTTATCTGATTTATTTTTTATTATTATTCTTTCCTTGGTCTGTTTCTACAGCTTATCTCTATAACTCATAAAAAATACACGAAACTGTGTTGCAAATGTCTACTGACACCAGGTCAGTGCTTCTCTGAATTCGCTTTGTTCTCTTTGCTCCTCTTGTTTGTGACTGCTCTTCCTTTCATGTTTGGACAGATGGTGTTTGAGCTTAATATTAAAAAGCAAAGATTAGAACTACAGCAGAGGACTGAAGATGGGGAAGAGGACCTAGATCTCAGCCAGAGCCCTGTGGGCTGTGCGTTTTTACTATGCTCATGTCTAGTCTGCATTGACAGTCAGCAGAGGTTGTAACTTTACCACACACCTGCGTCTCTGCAGATTTGGGGCCCAGAGAAGCTGGACACACTGTAGTGCCGAAGAGAAGCAAGTAACAGATGGTTCTGACTCTCACTTGTATATTTAATACCCAAATTGACATCTTTAACACTCTGGCCGTGTTCAGTACAGAAGATTATGGAAGCTAAATGTCTAGTTGGAACTAGCCTTGACAGGCAACTAAAGAGTTGACATTGAGAGCATAACACTTTGGAACATTAAGTGATTGTGAACAGCAGATAAGCATCCAGACTTGAGAGTCCATGTTCCTTTTAAACGGCATGGACTCCAAGAGCAGGTGGTCAAGGCTTATGTTTTTACACATTTTGTATCTGTCTTAAGCAACAGTGTATAAATACCCCAGACAATACATGCTTAAAATTGACAGTTACATAGAATTTGGAGAGGGCAGGTAGTGATGGTTCAACCAGAGTACAGTGGCTGGCCACATTCCAAGGAATTCACATTTGCTCAGCATCTGGGATAGTTTAAGGCTGATAGAAACTGGGAATGGATGTTGACAAAGGTAGAATAATATACATCAAGTTCAAAGATAATACAAACAAACCCAAATAACCAGTGATATTTTACTTGAAAGAGAGAGGACTTTAACAGCAATAGTCAGAGGCAGGACTGGACTCCCCTTTGAGCATCTAGACATTTGGGGAGAAGGAAACCAACTGAATGTTCCAAAACTCTCTCTGTTGCACTGATTGAATCTGGTTGCAGTGACTCAGCCTCTGTCCGAAACAGAGCAACTCACCCTGCCTCCACTTCTTCCTCTGCTCTTACATTCGTTTCAGAGTTAATTGTTTGGTCCAGGGAGTTATAGACAACATTTGAGCCACGTATGAAAACCAGAAAGAGCACAATGATTTTGAACTTAGGTAAAGTTCAAAATCATTGTGCTTCATTTAGAAATGATCTGCCTTTCCTGAGCTCTCACCCCCCAGGTGCTAGAAACTAGCATCTGTGGTAGGGATGGCCGAGCTCCACCAGAGAAGTCTCTCAGTTCTTGAATACTGAGTACATTTGAAGCACAAGGCTTCTTTTGACTCTCTAAAATCTTTGTTGACTTCTCAGTAGGAATCCAAAAATAACTCCCAGTTCAAAGAAAAAGGAGGACATCTTTGGCTTTTTCCTTCCTTGCCAGATATTTGGACAGTTTGTCAGGAGTGTGTCTATTCTTGGACTAGTTTAAACCTATGTCTCAAGGGTCACCTTTATCTAAGGGCCGAAAATTGAATTTGGGTGTTGATAAAGGAAAGTGATCACAGACATATATACATATTTTGCAAAGGAAGCATAAGGACCTAATATTTAATGAAATTGAAATAAATGATGATATTTTTCAACCCCTCATTAACAACAGGTGTTCCAAGAATCTTCAGGAAGTTATCTACGAACAGAGAGCAAGGTAAAGACTTAGGAAGATAAAAACTGCCAAATTGAGTCAGACTGTCTTATGTCCAACTTTTTTTCCCCCTTTTTCTTTTTTCTTTTTGGTCTTGTCAATAAGCGATGTCTTGTAAGAAGGAAATTACTTCTTAAAACCAACTCTGAAAGATTGTGGATGTGCAACAACATAATTTCCCATAATCAACTAAGTATGACTTTAAATTCTTCAATGTCACTGCTTATGGTTTCATTTTCATGAGTTTATTATGCCCAGTTGAACAATTTTATCAATGTAGACAGCCAGGGAAAAACATTAAGAAAAAATTCCTTTTATAAGCCTACATTTACTGATGACACTGAGTTAATACAGGGTGTGCTTAGCCAGCATCTG
Source organism: Chaetophractus vellerosus (assembly GCA_004027955.1). Classification (NCBI taxonomy): domain Eukaryota; kingdom Metazoa; phylum Chordata; class Mammalia; order Cingulata; family Chlamyphoridae; genus Chaetophractus; species Chaetophractus vellerosus. The sequence goes on along the minus strand of PVKH010021720.1, from coordinate 8,595 downwards.
GCAGTATAGAAGAGTGGTTATCTGCCACCTGGTAAGCCAGGCTGTCTGGGATGGAAGCCTGGCTCTATCTCATCATAGTCATGACTATTGCTTTATCTCTTTGTGCCTAGTGTCCTCATCTATAAAATGGGCTGAATAGTAGTACCTACTTCATTAGGTGAGTGTAAGGATTAAATACATTCACTTTTAAATGAAGAGTTTAGAATCATGTCTTGGATATAGCAAACCCTTTATTATAGAATGTTGGAATAGAAACGAACTTTGGAAATCTTCAAGTCCAATCTCCTCAATTCACTCTTGAGATCCAGGTGGTAAAATGACTTGCCCTAAAGTACAGAGCTAGTTGATATAAGAGATGACATTAGAATTCTCATGTCCTAAATACCAGTTCAGTGACCATTATATAATGCTTTGCTGATGCTTCCCTTGTCTGCGTAGGCTCAACCACAGTATATTCGGTAAAATGTGTTATTACTAATATTTGGAATCCCTTGACTTTTGAGATGTTTTTAAAATAAATGTTTGGTGGTCACTACTGCAGAAATGTAGGTTTGGTTATTTACAGCTACAGATTACTGGAGAAAAAAAAAACATACCTTCTTCATCCACCGGACGATTCACTGAAACTGAGAGTCCTTTCTGCTTTTGTTTTTCCACAATAGTCTTTCTATTCCCTCAGGACAGACTGAGCTAAAAGCAACACCTGGTATTCCCACATAACATACCCTCCAAGGTTCAATGAGCATCAAGGTACAGCTAATTGAAAAGACTTACACAGTTTGAGTTGTTTTCTTCTCTCTCTCTCTCTCTCTCTCTCTCTCTCTCTCTCTCCCTCCCTCTCTCTCTCTCCAGGGATTAGATCTGCCTCCATTCCACTGAATCTACTGAGAACAGCTCTCTCCAGAGCTTTCTCTTCCTTCTCATTCAAAAGGATATTTGATCTGAGATTCTAGATCAGTATTTCCAAAGTGAGTTCTTCCAGGATTACCTGGATTAGTTACCCGAAAAGCTTGATAAAAAAATATAGATTACTGTCAGCACCATAGAATCAGTGGTTTGAATTTCTATGGGGGGGGGGTCCAGAAAAATGCACTTGTTACAAGTTTCTCCTGTTGATTCTAGTGCCATAGAAGCTAGAGAACTGCTGCCCTAGATTACCTTGATCTTGCTAATAAACACTGCATCGTGAAATTTTAAAGCTGTAATAATGTCCTTTAAAGTTTCTAGGTTAATCCATCTCCACTTGTTTAATTATGTTGCATTATACATTCCTTCTAGCTGAAAACAGTTTGGTTGTTCTGCATTAATGGACTGTAGCTGTGCTTACACAGTGTTTCCTGATTTGAACTGCTGGGATGGTGGTTATTGTTAGCTCTACCTTACAGAAGTACCAGGAAAGGCATCACTTGCTTTTAATGCTGACTGTTAACATTCATGGCTTATTACCTTTAATGCCACATTTTTAATCACCCAGTGTAAAAGTTTCCATTTGCAAAACACATTAAATCCCAACTATATTCTGAATTGCAAACCACTTGAAATTCCCAAAGAAGTCATTCACATCCTTAAGAAAAGGATTAGTAAATATGTTTTTGAAGGAACAATTGGTATCATGTAGAAATATACATGTGTAGATGTTGCTACTGATAAGATAAACTTATGTCCAGGAAAGAAATCACTTCTTCCTCAATGTGAAAATGCTGCAGATGCACTGGAATTGATTATTGATGATGCTAACAGCACAACAGTTTAACATTTAGTGAATGTTTACCACATGTCAGGGGGTCGACTAAGTACCCCCTTTATGCATTATTTTATATAATCTCACAACAATTTTGCAGTTAGGAAACGTTATTTCTCTCTCAACTTTTTCAAATGCTTAAAGAGGTCATAGCTCTTAACCAAAATCACACAGCTGGTAAAGGCCAGAGGCAGGAGCTGAACTCAGATAGAGCTGACTACAAAGCTAATGCTTTAAGCTTGCCTATCTGTGGACCACCTTCCTGGCTCTGCTCTGCTCTGACATTACTCACAAAGATAGGAGACAAAGACAAAATGGGATGTGGACTTTGAGAAGAGTGTCACTCTCAGGGGATTTCTTTTTTGAAGGTTTTTTAAAATAATATTTTTTTTCAAACTTTTAGTCGTGCAATATAGAAAACTGGAAAACACAAGAAGCAAAGCACACAAAAGCCATTCAGAATCACAAGCGGCTTACAATTTGACATGTCCTTCTAGGTCCTGTGTGTGTGTGTCTACACACCGCTGAGCATATATTTTTATGTGGTCGAGATCAGGGGATTTCTTAACCTGCCGCCATACCAAAATCAGAAGCACATCACCATGTGGAAAATCATGATGCTCCCTGGGGCGCAGCTGACGTGAATTTTCGAGTAAGTTCTACTGCTAATTAAATATGAAGCTCTGTGCAAGTCGTCTAATTTCCTTGGACTCCATTTGATCATCTGAAAATTGAAGGGTCCGTCATCCCCACTCTTCAAACTGTAAAATACTGTGAATTTGTACAGTTTCACAGAAAACTGGTCATAGGTAAAAGATGATCTGGTCAGGAATCATTTGGCTGTACGGAATAGTTACCCACTCAACCTTGTTTATTTGAAAGAGATTCATTGTAAGCAAAAATGGTTCTTCTTGTAGATACAAAGTTTTGGAGATACAGTCATACTTCATAGGAACTTGAAGTCAATGGTTTCCTGTCTCCCTTTCTCTGCATGGGGCCAAGTGATGGCCATTTCTGCTGTTGCTTCTTTGTTTTCCTCTGTGAACTGGCATCCTTCCCTCTGTTTGCTCATGGCTGGCCAGAGCTGCCCAACACTGACTCACCACAGCCTCCAGTCTCTCTTTCGAATTTCAAGAAGAGAGCATCTAATTGGCTGAGCACGGGTCACATGCCCACCATTGATCCAATTATCTGGGCCAAAGGGATTGGCTGGGATATTGTGATACCTGAGGCTGTCCCTACAAAGAAATGACTTATCAATTAAGTGGAGATTATATAACCTTTGTGAGGAATTGAGAATGAATTGCTAATGTATTATATAAACGGCTAGCGCTAATGAAATCAGCACTTTTAAATTGCTTTCTATCATTCTGATTCTGTATCTTTTGATCCTATTTTGTTCCCTTTCTTTCTCAGTGGGCTTATATTGCCTTCCATCCCAGTCTTTTCAGATCTCCCTGGTGTCTTTCTTTCCTCTAGTCACCCGAATTTCTCATTTATTTGAAGTGCCTAAGGCTGGTTTTCAAGGTAGCAGCAAAATAAATTTAACAAAGTAATCCTACCTAGAGTTAAACAAATAGATTATCATTATTTACTAAGTGCTTATTATGTGACAAACATGGTGCTAAGCCCTTCACACATATTATTTTATTCACTCCTCACTGCAAATGTGCAAAATAAACATTATTAATGTATTTTTACATCTGAGAAAATCAAGATTCTGTGCAGTTAAGTAGTTTGTACAAGCTCACACATCTGGTAAGTGGAAGAACTGGGATTCAAATACATTTCTCACCCTTCAAAGTCTAAACCACTATGGGCTGTGGCTGCTGTCGACATGATATGTTACTGAAAGGAGTGCTACAGCTGGCTTATACTGGCTTGCAAGAGCCAACCACCAAATTTTCAGGAATTTGAGAGCCAGTTGTTAAATTCACCCATTTTGAAAGTTTAAATTATGAACACAGTCAAATAAATTAATAAAGGTAATAAGTTCTCAGAACTCACCACTTTCTAATTGTTTGACTAAATTTTAATGTTATATATGTACTTGAGTTTATATCTACCGTATCTGTACATGCAAATCCTATATAATGATGTGCTACTGCATAGCTCTTCTCAACCCCACATTCCCGAATGCTGGCGGCTTGAAATCAGCCGTGGTAAGAGTATTTACACCACAAAAATTGGCAAATGCCCCCATCTAAAGGCATTTTCTCTCTTTTTTTTTTTTTTAAATGAATAAACAGACAGCTGTGCCTGCCACACAAAGTCCACCTGAGGCCTGAATTTGGCCAGTAGGCCACCAGTCTGTGACCTCCACTTTAAAGGAATGCATCCCTAATGGATGAATCTCAAGCAGTCCTGCCAGAATATTCTCTTGAGGATAGACATCTGATACAGCCACACATCTGGTCCATCAGGACTCTGTCTTCAGGAACCATCAATAGCTTGTTGTCCAGATAAAAAAGGAGTTAAATTAGTCCTAGCCAACGGCGGCCTATTGCCTAAAGCAGAGGATTTTTTGAGGCCTGACTGAGGTTTCCTGTCCTGCACAGCCAGGTATTTGTTTTGGCAGATGTGGAGTCACCACAGTCTGCAAAAGGCTGGCTTGGCTCCCTGACTGAAGAACCAGCGAGGAAGGAAGAGTTACCCCTGACCCAGGCATTAAATCTTCACTTGTCCAATGCAGCAGTACTTTTGAGATGCACATTGCCTTTGCATTTGTTTTAGACCTTGTTTATTCATTAGTTCTTCTTTCTAGGTCAATGGGAAACCAAAGAGAAGAGGGTCTTGCAGCTGCAGGAGATAAATATGTGATGGGGTGTGTGGGTGGTCATTTACTGTTGCTTTCTGGGCTGAAATGATGCTGGTTTCTTATGTTGTCTGTGGAAGTACCAATTATCCTTCTCTCTGCAACTGAAGAAGTTATTTTTGGTAAAAGGCTATTAAGTCTTTTGAACAAGAACATTTTGGGGACCCTGGGGTTGGTTAACTATGTTTAGATTACTTGCTCTGTGCTTGGACAAATCTCCCAGCCTTTTATTTTCTCTCTTGTTAAACTGAGAATGAGAGAGTGACTTGTCATTATGTAGATAATTGAAACAAAAAGGTTTTTGAAATTTCGGTATTGCTGGACTATTTTTCCATATCCCAATACACATTTTAGCACAGGGAAAAAAATCTATCTAGTTAAACAATTACCCCATTACTGCTAATTAATCTTGTCTTTGAACACTGCATTTTATCTATAATGCATCTAAAGTTTTAGTGCAGGAGCCATACCCTCAGTTTGCTAAATGCTTCTGTGTTCTGGTTATCAGTCCCAGCCAAAATTATGGCATATTTTTTGTAGTTTTCAACCTTTGGAGGGTTTCTTTTCTGAGTATTTCTAAAATGTCTCTTCACTTTACTTCGTCCTATGAGTTCATCAGCAAATAGAATTTTTTGAATACATATTTTCACTGTAATCTTACTATGCTCTATGAGGAAAACTCTACAGAAATCTTAAGCAGTGTTCCTGCCTTGTGTTGTTGACTACAAAAGTTTACATGAAAAGTTAATTATCCCTAAAATGCAGTGCATAATCACAGTCAAGTAACAGGATAGACTGTCAATGTACAGAAGAATCTCTCCTCACCATCCACTTACCCAACTCTTTAGATAACTGCAGCTCTCCATTCCTCTGTAAAATACTTTTGCTTTGCCATAGGATGCTGCCTGCCCACAGCTAGCTGATCACTCTCTATTTCACCTGCACTCCCCCAGCCCAATCTCTGGCCAGCTGAGTAGCATGCTGACCAAGAATGGTTGTTCAAACCTGTCAATGGTATTTTAAAATTAAAATTACCTAATATAAATCAATCAAATATGGGGACATAAAAAGAGTTTACAAGTTTTCCTATGGAAACTCAAGTAAATGCTTTATAAAGATCTGGTAAATGTGAATGGCTAAAAATAATTATTGATGAATTAGGTATTGCAAGAAAATTTAAAGATTAAGGAGATATAATCATCAAAATTTAAGAGGAGTTTGCACTCAAGATACTTGGAAAGTTATTGCTCCATTTTAAAGAAACCAAAACTGGGAATCATGAAAGACGCATAATGGGAATCATGAAAGACGCATATTGGGTATGTCTTATGCAAGGAAGATGCTATAGAATTCCTATTATCAGACTCATAATCAAAGAGAAAAAATGGCCCTTTACCAAAAGCTTGGTGAAATAATGTACAGTTTTTAAAAGTTAAATTGGAATACTTATAAAATGTATCATTGTTATGATTCCTTCCATAAGTACTCTTTATTGCTGTAGTTGTCATTAACCAATTAACTACTGGTCCCAATCTCATCAGATAAGAGAACTTCTACTGTATTGAGAGTTTGGAAAAGGAAGAAATCAGTTGGTATTGCAATAGTTGAGCGACTGCTTTTAAATTATTAGTGTGATTTTTTTCAGTGTAAAGAAGTAGAGGGACATTCTCAAATAGAAAATAAGCATATTGATGGTAAGAGAATGCAAAATTCAGGGCATGAAAGTTAAAAACTATGTAAAATAATAAATAGAGGGGAAGAAAGAGCTAAGAAGAGATTTTTGGACACATCTAGAGGAGTTCAAATGTCAAAGTTTAAGGGACCTGATTTTAGGTAGTATGCAATATTGAGCCATTGACTATTTTTTTGATTAGGACAGTGAAATTATAAAAGCGAAATTTTATAAGGATTTTTCTGACAGTGGTTCACAGGGTGAGATGGATCCTCAATGTCAAATATATTATTTCTTGGTACAAACCCGGAGAATTGGTAATATTTGCCTGGAGCACTGTGATAAGGAGTACAAGGCTAAGACTGACCTCACTGAGAAGAGTTCTGTTCGTGATGCCTGAAATGGGCAAAGGAATGAAGGCTTCAGCATCTATGCCTTGTGTTTGTCAACCCTGAGTCAGAGTAACGGAGAGCTAGTGGAAGTAGGTAAACCAGTGCAATAGCACGCAGAATGATAATGGAAGGTATGAAAGATGTTTTGCAAATGAATACTAATTTGGTTACCTGGGTAAACTTTTCTATAGGTGGAAATTTTAAATTCTTTTTGAGATGGAGTCAAGCAGGATACTTTACCTTATAATTGACACAAGATCATAATTAGAATATAGCCATAAAGAGCACAGGATTTAAAGTAAGACAGAATTCTGTTCAAAATTTGGAACTGCCATTGGCTAGCTAAATAATTTGAGAAAAATAACGTTGAACTCTCTGAACATTTATTTGCTTATGTATAAAAATGGAACTGTGCTACCTAGCTTATAGTTACAAAATACTAATATTATTAAAATATTTAAAGAACTTAGCATACTTTCTATCAGAAAGTACCCAGGAAGTGATATTCACGATGTTTAAAGCATGATCAGTAAAATTCTGACTTGAAAAATATTTTTACTAATTTTTGTCTCATTAAGTACTGCCCTAAAAAGGAAAATCAATAAAATTGCTGTTCTAATAGTTTTCTAGGCTCTTAGACAAAGACTAAACCTGAACTGACTGTAAACAGAAAAATAAAACCCATGTTTCTATATCTTTGGAAAAGAGGCCCACACATTTCTTTTTCCAAAAGAAATCAGAAATTATAAAACTCTCCCTGTATCTGGTCCACTGTTTGTCCATCATTACGGAAACAATCAAAAGGTTCATAAAAGCAGGCTTATTCATGACTTCAAAGCCATGGTCTGAACTGCAGGGTATTGGTACAGCATACACAGGCATAACAATATATTCCTTCGCCTAGCTCTGCCCAGTGGACAGTGATTATTTTGGCAACCCACATGCAAACACTGGGCATCCATTCTACAGGATTTCAGGATTTGTTAGTGAGAAGTCGTGATGTTCATTTACAATTGGATTTTTGGCAAACTCTTGGCAGAAAATTTCTTTTCAAAAAAGTATAGAGCTCTTCATTTGGCAGGACTCTTTAATATGTAGGCTTGTATTTCCTGTCTTCTAGTTTCTTTTAAAAATAAATAATGTTGTAGAAACACACACATACCCATTCATTAAGCACTTTGAAGCAGCAGACTGTGGTATTTCCAAACAAAACATCACTTTACCAATATGGTTAACTGTCTCAAACAAAGTCTCCTTTCTATGGAATTCTACCAACTGACATTTGAGGCTGAAAAGCCAAAAAAAAAAAAAAAAAAAAAAGAAGAAGAAAGAAAGAAAGAAAACAGGTCCTGGCTAGTTGTATAGTGTGTTATTTTGTGGTAGAAAAAGACTCAAACCAACTGAATCCAAGAGAAATCTCACGAGTCATCACATTATTATATTCTGATCTTTATACACTGACTGGAGAGACTTTAATGTCTAGGACCTAAATTTCCTAGAGATGCTTTTTTTTTCAGATCTGCTTCTTCCCTGCATACTCATCTCTAAACCTGCTTGGAAGTGGTAATCTTTCAGATGCAATGTACAAGTTATAAAGTTGAGGTACAGACATAGACATTATTTACAGCCATGAACTGAATCATTAAGATCATTATCTCCATTATTGTTGGTTATTAAAACACAGCTGATTTCAAGTCTCCAAGTGCTTAACAGAACAAATATGAGAACATTCTTTCGTGAACTATAAGTAGTATATGATACTAATACAAGGTGTCATTAACCGGGTAGGTTGGGAGAAAATACACCAAATATATGATATTGGCTACAGTTAGCAGTAATGCTTTGATGTTGCTCTTTCATAGTTTGTAACAAATTGTTTCACAACAATGCAGGGTGTTGGTGGTGGGGTGATGTATGGGAGCCCTGTATGATGATATGCATGTTTGTTTTATAAGTTCACAACTTATGCTATACA